>JXCR01058043.1:103386-116745 GCA_002079205.1 Phalaenopsis hybrid cultivar | reverse complement strand
TGAACTTGAGAAAGAAGAACATTGTCACCAATGCTCCTACCCTTTACAAAGGCAGTTTGATTAGGGCTGATTATTTTCTGAAAAATAGGTTGCAGCCTCCTGACCAAAATCTTACTAATTATCTTGCTAATTACATTAGTCAAGCTTATAGTTCTGAAATGCATCCATTGATCTTTGATTGAGGATTTGGGAAGGAATATAATGGTAGCAGCACTGAAGTAGTCAGGAAGATCATTACCCTGAAAAAAATATTGAATTGTCTTGATCACCTCCTCCTTGATTGTCTCCCATGCTTTTTTATAAGAGTCAGCTGCAAATCCATTAGGGCCTACAACTTTTGAACTGTCTATGGAATCAAGAGCATATTTTATTTCCTCTTCCTCTTGGACTTTAACAAGTTGTACTCCTGCAGTGAGATCATGATCAGTCATAAATAAGTTAGAATTTTTCTTCCCCCTTTAGATGCTGGACCTATGATAACTGTTGATAGTATTCAACAACACTGGTAGCAATCCCATATTCATCTTTAATCCACTTACCATGTTGATCTTTGATAGAGTGAATTGTATTGCACTTTATTTGATAGTTTATGCAGGCATGGTAATATTTTGTATTTCTGTCACCATCTAAAAATTTTGTTTTTGTTGCTTTCTGTTTAAGAAATCGCTTCTGCCACTGCACAGCTGTTAGTAATTTCTCATTGGCCTGCAAGAGTGAAGTTCATCCACCTGCCCAATTACATTTACCTTTTCCAACTTCTGTAGTTCCTTTTCAGCCTTCTTTACCCCATTCATGATGTTGCAAAAGTTGGACCAATTCCAGTTATTAAGAGCTTTCCCAACCTTCTTTTGCAAATTCCAGAGTTTAATTAAAGGATTTTGATGATCACAATCCCTCCAGTTCTCCTTTACAATATACATGAAATCCTTATGATGGGACCAGAAGTTTAAATATCTGAATGAGGTCCTATTAGCAGCCAAGGTAATTAGAAGAGGCTTCTGATCAGATCCTGCTAGGCTAAGATGAGTGATGGAGGTATGCAAGAAATTTTGAATCCATCTATCATTGACCAAGACTCTATCAAGTCTCTCCCATAATCTGCCCCTCTTCTGAGTGAAGTCTGACCCATTATAACCCAGATCAAAGGGACCTGCTCTTTGAATATTTTCATTGAAGATGGTCATTGTAGCAAGGCAAGGAGATCTCCCACCTTTCTTTTTAGTAGGTGATTCCAAACAGTTAAAATCATCGCCCATTAACCAGGCTTTATCAGACAGGTTGCTAATACTTTGCAATTCATTCCAGAGCTCCTATCTATCAGATTTTGAGCATCCAACATAAACTATAATGGCCAAGCCCTCCATGCCAGCCATGCAAAATAATAAATGAAGAAATTGAGGATGATTCCTTAGCACTACACACCCCATTTATGGTTTGCACAAGACCCAAATTTTGTTATTCAAATTAGTGAGTAAGGAGAATCCAGGGAAAAAATTTAAATATTTTTGAAAGTTTCGTTGAACTAAAGGTTATAAGATAGCAATACACCATAATTTATGTTTCTTATTAAGGTACTTCAATATCTTTAAAGAGAGGGGATGAGCCAACCCCTTATATTTTAACAAATGAAATTAATCATGTAGGAGGGGATGCAAAGGATGGCTGAAATCTGGACCTAGTCCTTCCCCTTGTAGGTTGATTCTTCTGAGGGGTCTTAGATTTGCCATCAGTAGTAGAAGTAGCTCCCATGTCTTCTACCTTATCTTTTCTTTTTTTCTTTGTTTTTTGAGTTTGCTAATATTCTTCCAACAGCTGGGTCATCTGTTGAACCATTTTAGCAGAAGGTGTGTTTTGTTCCCTTGTAGTTGTCTATTCCTCCTCATTTTTATTGTCTTGTGTAGATGAATCCCTGCTGCAGACATCAATGCAAGGGACAACAATGCCCCTCCCTGCATTTACAGTAAGGCTTTCCTCCCCTTCAATATGTGCATCTGACTCCTTGTTATTCTCATAGTTTTTGGATACAGATTCAGTTTAGCATAAGAGGTGTTACCCAACTCATTGTTGTTATTGGTATCCATCATTACTGATTGTCTAATCCTCAAATTGTTAAGGTCTTACGTACTGCTCTTTGTTGTTTTCTCCACAGCTCCATTGGAAGTTTCAGTTGGCTTAGAGTTTAAGTTCCTTCTAGGAGGAGGATGTAATCTATAACATCTATTTATGGTGTGTCCAAACATTTTACAATGTTGGCAATAATAAGGCCTTTGTTCCGTTACCACCTCCTGCCAAAATCCCTAAAGGTAATTCGTATTCATACTCTTTTCATTTCAGGAAGGGTAATGTCCCTTTCAATTAGGATTCTAGCTAGGGAAGGTCTAGCCATGTTATAAGTTGGAGTGCCCACTTTCAAAAGTGTTCCTAGGGCACAAGAATTCATCTTGAATAAGTGCAAAGGTAACCATGGAAATTTAAACCAAATGGGGACCACAGGTGGTTACTTAATAGGATCAAAATTTGGTGTCCACTTCACTATCTTCATGGCTGATTCAGCAATCCTCACTGACTGTTTAACAAATAGCCATGCATAGTCTTCCTCCACAGTAAATTGGATAAGAAAATGCCTCCCATCCAAGAGCCCAAGTTTCCACGCCCCAATGAAGTTGAGAGACTCAAAAAAGTTTCTTACCAAATCCATTTTTGGGTGTCCCAACAGAAATTTGCCAATGAGAGTAAACTTACCCTCAGTATTTAGTTATGTGATTTCCTGTGCAGTGAAGAAAATTGTTGGTTCTCCTTCCTTGAGGCCAACAGAATGGATGTAGGGTGAAGACCCTTTACCTGCAGCTGTGTCATGGAAAACTTGAGGGAATACAAGATATTTAAGATCCTGTAAAGTATCTTTAGTCTTGCCAACCACCCCAGCATAAGCAGCTCTTGTCCATTCCACATTAGTGTCAATTTGGATAGGGAGAGCCATAAGAACAGCCCTCAGCCACCACGGAAACAGTAAAATTTGAAAAGACAACAAAACCCGCGAAAGTTAAAATCCCTGAAACACTCTTCCAAAAGGTGTTTCCAAGAAAAGGAGCAACTCCTAGAGGCCACCCTAGCCACTTCAGTCTCCAGACAGCAACAAGGCTTCATCTTCTCCAAGGAAACCCTAGCAGAGCTCCTCCTACCACAGTTGATTAAGACAACACCATCATGGATCTTACATGTTCTCACAACAGATTTTAACATGCAAGTTGATCAATTTTACATGTAAATGAAGAACTAAGTAAAATCATCAAAATATATTCTCATTCTACTCAATTCTATATCCTACACATGCATACTAATTCATTACAAAAGGGAAGAGTAAGGAAAACTACTCACTACACATAGAGAAACAACAAGAACTTTTCATTGAACAAGACTTTAAAATCATGCAAACAAACTACTAGATTCAAATCAAAATACAATGAAAATACTTCTCTCTGATTANCATAGAGAAACAACAAGAACTTTTCATTGAACAAGACTTTAAAACCATGCAAACAAACTACTAGATTCAAATCAAAATACAATGAAAATACTTATCTCTGATTGAAATCAAACTCTCCTTATATATCAAAAGCAATCTCCTTACAATCCTCTTCAAGAATAAAGTGAAAAGAAATGAAGAAATTCTCACTCTCTATCTTTCTCTCTCACCTTGTCGCCCCACTTGGGGCTTACGCGCAAGCCTTATTCTTCTTCTGTAGGACTCCTTCTTCTCNAAATCAAACTCTCCTTATATATCAAAAGCAATCTCCTTACAATCCTCTTCAAGAATAAAGTGAAAATAAATGAAGAAATTCTCACTCTCTATCTTTCTCTCTCACCTTGTCGCCCCACTTGGGCTTACGCACAAGCCTTATTCTTCTTCTCTAGGACTCCTTCTCTTCAAATTGATTTAAGAGTATAAGAGCCATTTAAGAATACTTCCAAGCCTTATTTATAATTTCCCAAAATATTCTTAAGTGTCTCTTCAAAAATATCCATATTCATTGAATCTTCCAAAAGGTGTCTCAAGTGCCTCTTCAAAAGCGCTTATAATCACCCAAAAATATTCTAGAAAATTTCTTTTATCATTTAAAATGATTTTTCCTAGAGACANCTTAAGTGTCTCTTCAAAAATATCCATATTCATTGAATCTTCCAAAAGGTGTCTCAAGTGCCTCTTCAAAAGTGCTTATAATCACCCAAAAATATTCTAGAAAATTTCTTTTATCCTTTAAAATGATTTCCCCTAGAGACACACGAAGCACCGCTTCAAAAATTGACCAAATCTGATGTATATTCTAGAAGATATGTTAAAAACTANGAGACACACGAAGCACCGCTTCAAAAATTGTCCAAATCTGATGTATATTCTAGAAGATATGTTGAAAACTGTTTTTGGCGCTTAAGCACCAATTTTGGGTGCTTAAGTGCCCCTCCTCTCTGTTTGATGGCGCCTAAGCACCATTTTTGGGTGCTTAAGCGCCTTGCCCAGACACTTAAGTCTTTGATTTTGGCCTCTATGGCTCCGGTGTGCCCCGGTTTGACCCCATTTGTTTCGGTTTGCTCCGTTTTGGTCCATTTTTGTTCCTTTTGCTCCAATCACTCCAAGTTCTTCAATTTGATGTATCTACAACCAAAAACATAAAAAAAATGTACCTTTAAAGTGCAATATTACTCTAAAATATAGCTTAAAAAATAGTACATTTATAGGCACATCAAAATCCCCCAAACTTAAACATTACTTGTACTCAAGTAATACAACATTTTTAAAAATAATTTATGTAGATTAGAGTTAATGGGTCATCCTTTGTAATTTCTAAAATTTTGTTTTAAAAACATGATAGTTCAAATTAGAAGAAATTCTAGTGAATTAGACTAGCCCAGGGTCTAAAATATTTATCATCAAACTTAGGAATTTGTTTTCCTATCTAATTTAGAAATATATGTAGATTTTTCAAATTTCAGATCCTATTAACTTTACTTTCTAGAATTAAGAACTTTCTTAAGAATAATTTTTGCTAATATAAGTACAAAAGGAAACATTAGGAATTTTTTAAGTTCTTTACTCTAGAAAGACTTAAGTGAAACCAATTTTTTATTAGGACCTCTCCTCAAGCTTCTCCTACTTTTTTTGGCATTTTTTATTTCCTTTTCAGGATCTTTTTGATCCATTCTTTTTTTTCTTTTACTTTTTGTTTTATATTTGAGGATTGCTATATCTTGAGAAGTACTTAAATAATTTTGAATTTTACAATCCTTCTCTAAAGTTAAAATTTATTACATTCCTTCACTTGAAAAGATGTATTTTTATTATTTTTTTTTAAATGCTTTCTAAAAGAGCCTTAAATGTTTGAAAATAAAATTCTAAGAATCCTTAATTTTTCAAAAATACAATTTTTCCTATTAAAGATAGTTATTCATTTTCCCAAGTTCTTCACTAAATATCCTTAATTCTAGGTACACCCTTTTCACTAAAAATATCAACCAAGTTTTCCTATTTCATTTCTATACTTAAAATTGTAACATCCTTAAGATGACTCCACATAACAATAATCATTAGAAATAAAATACAAATTTTTTTGCAGTAACTTTGAACACAAGTAATGTTCAAATTTGAAACAATTTTCTTTTCCCCCTAAACTTAAGCTCAAACATGTGTAATAATGAAGTACAAAAATATGCGGTAGGGAAAGATCACTTTTACAATTTACTACACATCCTACAAAAATATGAATAAGTAAAACATGGTAGAATATTGTAGTAGAAAGTAAATCTAGCCAAAACATGCTTAACATAACACTATAAAGGAATTTTAAATAGTAGAATAGGTACAAACGAAAGATTAAATAGGAACATATTTTAAACTTTATAAAAGAATTGTTGAATGCTAACAAGTTTAAAATATTGAGATAGATTTTGTCATCTCCCATGAATCATTAAACTTGACTCACAAACATAAAAACACAAACTCCAGTACAAAGACTCACATATTCATAAACTAACAACAAGTGAGGTTAATTCAAACTCCCTTCTACTCACATTTCCCCTCCTTACTTTCAATTTGTAAAGGAAGAAACTACACTAATAACGTGGGTATATTATAAAACTGTATATGGTTATCACCCATGGAACAGAATTCCCTCATGTGTTGTCAATTTCAAGGTTACTCTAAGTCTAAGGTATACATAATTTGTTAAATAAAAATTGTGTCGTTCATCAAGATGTTGGTCACTAAGTATGTTCATGACCTTACTCAGTGAAGAAAAAGTTAGATCAATAGAGTTGACATGGAGTGGTCCAAGTACAAACTCTACAGGCCTCAAGGTAATGCTCAACTCCGGTTGAGAACTAAGTCGTAACAGACTCAGCAACTTGCTACTGTCAGAAATCATATACAAATCTAGTCATGACAAAGGAATTACCTCACAACATTAATACAATCCACTCTTACACATCAAACATAGATCAAAGTCCAACATCTCACTATTATCCAATCCAACATAACAACAATCACACTAATCATATAACAAAGATAACCATTGGTTGCCTCCCATGAAGCGCTTGGTCTAACATCAATGACCTGATGTATCCAATGTTTACTCTGGTTGCCCCAGAAATAAAATCTCATTCATTTTGTCTATATACCATGGAATATACCATTCAATGATTTTGAATAACTCTTTCTTAGGAGATCTTTTACAAATTTCATCATTCAATTTAGGTTTTTCTTGTGATTGAGTTGAATTTGAAGATATAAAGACAGATGGTGTAGATGAATTCCCTAAATAGGTAGGCTTTAAAATTGTTCAGGGTACATTCATCTTATGTTCATGAGATTTTTCAAAAAATGGAATTAAAATTTTACTATTTTTGGTAATGTCCATCATTTTGCACCTCTCGTGAACATACATACAATCTTCTTTGAACAACGTTTTCAGCTCATCATGAAAGTCCATTTCGATCTCATCGGTTAAATTACTCTCAAAACAGTCTTGGAAATGGTCTTGACTTAGATTATCAACTTCATCCATCCAAAAACAATCTTCATCATTTCTCACAGCTGGAAAATTCATTGTCTTTAAAACAACAAAAGTGACTTCATGGTCATTAATATTCATAGTCAACTCTCCTTTTTGCACATCTATCATAGCTTGTCCAATTATAAAAAAAGGTCTCCCTAAAATAATTGAATTTTCTTTATCTTCCTCCATATCTAATACAATAAAGTCCATAGGAAAGATAAATCATCCACTTCAAAAAGCACGTCTTCTATAACCCCTTTTGTATAAATGATAGATTGATCAGCTAACTGAAGGGTTACAGTAGTGGGAGAAATATCAGCAAAACCTAACCTTCTAATTATAGATAGAGGCATCACATTATTGCTTGCTCCTAAATCTCATAAAGCTTTTCCACATAATCTTTCTCCAATTACACAAGGAATTGTTAAGCTACAAGAATCTTTAAGTTTTTGAGAAAGCTTATTTTGAAGTATAGTGCTGCACTCCTCACTTAGTGCAACTATATAGTAATCTCCAAATTTCCTTTTCTTATTTAATATCTCCTTCATAAACTTTGCATAACTTGGCATCTGTTCCAAAGCTTCAGTGAAAGGAATATTTATCTTTAGCTTCTTAAGTACTTCCATGAACTTTGAAAATTGTTTATCCAACTCTTGTTGTCTAAGTCTTTGAGAAAATGGAGGTGGTGGTCTATCTAAATAGATTTTAGTTGGAGATAATAATTATTCCTGATCCTTAGAAACATGTTCTTCAGGTCTTTTAGTCCCCTTTGTTTCTCTCACAACTTCTTTCTCTTTTATAACCACATCCTCTATCTCTCTTCCACTTCCTAATTAGATAGCTTCTACTTGTTCATTATTATTCTCTTTAGGGTTGATCTTAGTGTTGCTAGGAAGTGTTCCTTGGAATCTATTGCTAAGTGAATCAACAAGTTGTTCCAAGTGATTCTCTATATTTCTAATCGCATCATTTTGACCTGTAACTAGTTTCCCATTTGCAATACCACTTCTTCTATAGACATTTTCTTATCATCAAATTGTTCATCATTGTTAGAGTTCGGTAGATATGAAGGTCTATAGTGTGTGTTCCTTTGATTACTCCAACTTCCATTAGGATTTTCATGATTATTTTCCCATTGTTGGTTTCCACCCCAAGTAGTATGATACCAGTTAAAGTTATGATGGTTCTTCCAACCTGAGTTGTAAAAGTTAGAATACAAATTGTTTATGGTATTTCAAGTCTCATATGATAAGTTAGAATCAATCATATGCCCTAATGAACGTTCCTCACTTAATAGAGTAAATTGAGGCAGGTTCATTCTAAATTGGTCCAACTTTATTAATATTGTAGCAACCTAAGATGCAAGAATTGTAATCATATTTATATCATGAACACTGGCTACCTTTTAGGATTTACCCTTGTAGAGGGCCAATGAAATTCATTTGTAGCCATTTCTTCAATTAACGCTTCTACTTCATTAAATGGTTTTGAAATTAATGATCCACTATTAGCAGTGTCAATTGTAGACCTAAGGGATCCTACTAACCCATTATAAAAAGTTTGAATGATTAACCAATCAGGTAGAGCATGGTGTGGACACTTTCTTAGGAGTTCCTTAAATCTTTCTCAGGCTTTGTATATTGATTCCACTTTATATTAACAAAATGGGATAATATCGTTTCTAAGTTTAGTATTCCTTGAAGGTGAAAAATACTTAGCTAGGAATTTCTGAGTTAACTCCTCCCAATTTTTAATAGAGCCAGGCGCTAATGAGTATAACCACAATTTAGCTTTATCCCTTAGTAAGAAAGGAAAAAACCGTAGTCTAATAGCATCGTCTGACAAGCCATTATAATGAAATGTAGCACAAAGTTCTAGAAAACTTGATAGGTGTAAATAGGGATCCTCTGAAGGAGTTCCCCAAAATTGGTTGTTCTGCACTAGTTGAATAATCACTGGATTAATTTCAAACGAGTCAGCTTTTACAACAGGGGTTTGTATACTTGAGTGAATTTCATCCGTCATAGGATTTACATAATCCCTTAGTGATTTATGATGATTTTCCAAGTTATTGTTTTGAATGTTTTCCATTTCCATTTCTAGTTTTTCAAGCCCTTTCTGTTTTTTTATATTTTTTTCCTTTTTTCTAACTCAGGATCATAAGACGCAAGTCCTGCAGATCCTTTATTTTGCATACGCAACACAACAAACAATACATTAACAATTAAATAACTAATACAAAAAATATATTCAACACAACAAATCATTTTTACAAACACTTTATTTTCACATGAATAGTTTTTTTCACAACACTTTTCATATAAAAAAACACTTATCACACAAAAAAAAATTTTTACGACACTATAATTTTCCAACTCTAAGCCTAATTACTTCAACTAAAATTCTCATAAAAGTCAAGATCAACCATTTTGATCCTCGGTAATGGCACCAAAAACTTGATCCCGATATTTTTATACGTAGAGATTTATGAAGTTGACACAACTACTAGAAATTTTTAATCTCCGACAATGGCGCTAAAAACTTGATCCCAAGCAAAGTAAGATTTCAATTATATTTTTAAATAGGTTGGATTCTATGCAAGTATATGTATTGTTATCAAGTAATATAGGGCTTTTTGATTAAGCCCTGAATATTGATCCCATGGTTTTTGCCCCCATGGCTCCGACGTGCCCCAGTTCGATCCAATTTGCTCCAGTTTGCTCTATTTTGGTTCATTTTTGTTCCTTTTGATCCAATCACTCCAAATTATTCAATTTGATGTATCTAAAACAAAAAAACACAGGAAAACATACCTTTAAAGTGTAATATCACAATAAATTATAGCATAAAAATAGTATATTTTTAGGCACATCACGCATCATGCGCCAGATTCACAAAAATTTCTTTTTTGGCTCCAAATTTCGTCATTGTTGCTACTTTTGCTTCAAATGCCTAAAAATGATATACCTGTAACAAAAAACACCCTTCTTTAAAGTGCAATACCACCAAAAATAAGTATAAATTATATACCTAAAACTAAATATTATTTTGGTGTTCTACTCAGCCCTCCACCTAAGCAACTCCTTGCAACCACTGANATAGTACATTTATAGGCACATCAAAATCCCCCAAACTTAAACATTACTTGTACTCAAGTAATACAACATTTTCAAAAATAATTTATGTAGATTAGAGTTAATGGGTCATCCTTTGTAATTCCTAAAATTTTGTTTTAAAATCATGATAGTTCAAAATATAAGAAATTCTAGTGAATTAGACTAGCGCAGGGTCTAAAATATTTATCATCAAACTTAGGAATTTGTTTTCCTATCTAATTTAGAAATATATGTAGATTTTTCAAATTTCAGATCCTATTAACTTTACTTTCTAGAATTAAGAACTTTCTTAAGAATAATTTTTACTAATATAAGTACAAAAGGAAACATTAGGAATTTTTTAAGTTCTTTACTCTAGAAAGACTGAAGTAAAACCAATTTTTTATTAGGAATTAAATAGGTAGGCTTTAAAATTGTTCACGGTACATTCATCTTATGTTCATGAGATTTTTCAACAAAGGGAATTAAAATTTTACTATTTTTGGTAATGTCCATCATTTTGCACCTCTCGTGAACATACATACAGTCTTCTTTGAACAACGTTTTTAGCTCATCATGAAAGTCCATTTCGATCTCATCGGTTAAATTACTCTTAAAACAGTCTTGGAAATGTTCTTGACTTAGATTATCAACTTCATCCATCCAAAAACAATCTTCAACATTTCTCACAGCTGGAAAATTCATTGTCTTTAAAACAACAAAAGTGGCTTCATGGTTATTAATATTCATAGTCAACTCTCCTTTTTGCATATCTATCATAGCTTGTCCAATTATTAAAAAAGGTCTCCCTAAAATAATTGAATTTTCTTTATCTTCCTCCATATCTAATACAATAAAGTCCATAGGAAAGATAAATCATCCACTTCAAAAAGCACGTCTTCTATAACCCCTTTGGGATAAATGATAGATTGATCAACTAACTAAAGGGTTACAGTAGTGGGAGAAATATCAACTAAACCTAACATTCTAATTATAGATAGAGGCATCAANACATTTTGAAGAGATGCCAAGATATTTTTAGATTTTAATTAAAGAATAATTAGATCATCAAAGACAAGCGCCAAAGGAGGCCAGCCATTAGACATCCACAACCACCATTCATGATTGTAATCAGGACCACCGCCGATGGCCACTTTCTTTTTATTTTGAGTGTTAGTTTTTCTTGTGAGTTAAGGAAGATATTTCAAAGGAACTTCAAGAATTTTTGTGGAGAGGATTTGAGATAAGTTTTTATTTTTGTGACTGCATTTAGTTTTAATTTAGATTTTTGTTTGTGTACATGCTTTCTAATTTTAAATTCAAGTGTGATATTTTCTCCATAGATTATGAGTAGTTTTCTTTATCTTTTTAATTAAAGGGATAAGTGATTAAGTATTTAAAGGAAGTTATGTGAAGTTTTACACATCAATGTTGGAAGAATTTGTGATGATTTGAAACCTTGTACTTCATTTACTTCTTGATTTGGCCAATTAAGATGCTAATACTTGTTGTGAAAATATGCAAGATTCAAGATGTTATTGTCTTGGTCAACCAATGGGTAGAATCACATATTGATTTCATGGATGAGAATGCAGTTCATGGGTTGAGTGTAAATAAATAAATAAATAAAATTTTAAGGTGTAAAATTAGAGGACTTTAGAGTGACAGGCTAAAGCCCCCAATTTGATTTATAGTTTTAAGTTTTGATACGAGATGTTAGCCCCTAGCACTGGCTCCATAGCACTTGTGTCTTAGGATTTTGAATTAGAAAGAACTATTAGAAAAATTTTTAAAATTAAAAAGTACAAAAAAATTTCAAGGAATGGCAAATCAAAAGAATCAAAATGTTGAAGAGTTTAGACCTTTAAGAGATTATGCAAACCCTATAGTGGATGAAATTCATTGTAGTATTAAAAAACCCCCTGTAGTGGCTAATTCATTTGAACTTAAATCTATTATTATCCCAATGGTATCAAATAATCAGTTTGGGGGAGCACCAACTGAAGATCCAAACTTACATCTTGCCAATTTTCTATAAATATGTGCTACATTTAAATATAATGGTGTATTAAATGATGTTATAAGCCGTAGATTATTTCCTTTCTTACTGAGGGATAATGCTAAGATATGGTTACATTCGTTATCATCTGGATCTATTAGAACTTGGGGTGATTTAGCACAGAAATTCCTTGCTAAATATTTTCCACCATAAAAAACTACAATGCTTAGAAATGATATTACATCCTTTTGCTAGTTTGAAGGATAATTTATTTATAAAGCATGGAAAATATTTAAAGAACTCTTAAAAAAGTGTCCACACCATGCTATACCAGATTGGTTAATAATTCAAACTTTTTATAATGGATTAGATGGATCTCTTAGTTCTATTATCAGTGCCACTACTGTTGGTTCATTGATGTCAAAACCATTTAATGACGCTTATGCTTTAATTGAAGAAATGGCTACAAATAATTTTCAATGGCATTTTGAAAGGGTAAATCTTAAGAAATTAGCCAATGTTCATGAAACTAATGCTTTTGCCATGCTAGCAAATCAAGTTTCTGCAATTTCAAGGAAGTTAGACCAATTTGGATTGAATTCTTCTCAACTAATTTCTATGATTGAAGAGAAATCATTAGGCCAAATACTAGATTCTCAAGCATCATTAGAAACTTTGAATGCCATAAAAAAGAAGTAGAATAACCCATATTAAAACTATTATAAACCAAGTTGGAAGAGCCATCCTAACTTTAACTGGAATAATACTTCATGTGGTAATAATCAACACTGGANCTCCATGACCCAAAATCCAAAAATTCCAAAAAATTCCTAAAAAATCTCAATAAATCCAAAATATTCCCATTTTTGTCCAACTACACCATGGTCCAATTTGGTCAATTTGACCATCTTTGACGAAATCCCCAAATTAGCCCCAATATTGGCTAACACCCCAAATTTCAACAATTGAATGTCTTAGACCTTAAATTAGCATCCAATTTCTGTTAANTCAAATTGGCACCCAATTTTTGTTCAAAATCCTTTATAAGGTCATTTTTGACCAAACACAATAATCAATTTGAGCTTAGCCCAAAGCTAGCTCAAGTTAGAGCTCAAATTAGACCCAAATTTAACCCTTAAAGGCTTAATTTAGGTCTAAACCCAAATCCATCAAAATCCATTCAAATTAACCATCAAATCAACCTCAAACAACTTTA
>JXCR01058043.1:70329-96943 GCA_002079205.1 Phalaenopsis hybrid cultivar | reverse complement strand
TTCTAAACTCTTCAGAGAGCTTCCCTAGGAGACCCTTAGCTCATTTCAATCCATTTCCCCCTGCCAAGTCCACCATGGCAATCCAATTTTAAGCCTGAGTTCTTGCCCGAAACCAGGACAAAATCCAATCTCAACCTACACAGCACCAAACCCCAAATTAATTGGCTCTACACCTTCACAAGAGTGAAAGAAGCCAAAGCCCCATCAAATCCCCTTCCACAGAGCCTCTACCATAGCTCTCAACCAATACCCAAAATCGGCTATGGTCAAAATCATACATAANTTTGAGAAATTTTTGAAGTTTTGAGCACGACAGAAAAAGATAAATCTTTTTGTCCATCAATTGAAAAACCTCTTGAGCTTGAGTTGAAGTTACATCTTGAACATTTAATCTATGCCTTTTTTAGGTGATTCCTCTACATTACCTGTTATAATTTCCTCAAAATTAAATACAGAAGAAGAAGAGAGTTTAATGAAAACCTTAAAGAGTTACAAGAAAGCCTTTGGATGGACAATTGCTGATATAAAAGGAATCAGTCCTTCAATTTGTATGCAAAAAATTTATATGGAAGAGATCTGCAAACCTAGGGCTGATCCTCAAAGGAGATGGAATCTTATTGATGCAGGTGGATTTAGTGTGTTAATTTTGTAAATATTTTTCAATATTACAAAATACACATGACAAATACAATAGCAAATATGCAAATTAATCCCAACAAAATAACTTCAATTAAAATAGTTTTATCTTTTAAAATTCTTTAAACTGCAAAATTTCCCTTAAAAATAATGCAAGTATACGTATCGCTCAAGTACTAAAGGGCTATAAAGAAGTCCTAGATATTGATCCCACAGGGAAGTTGGAAATACCTATAAATAAGTTATTAAGATTTTAATGTAAAGTATAATTTTTAAAACTACAAAATCTAAAGTGCAAAGTTTGAATGATAAGTAACAAGTGAATGTTAAATAAAATGCAGTTGAAAAATAAAGTTAACTAAACTAGATGCTAAACTTTCAAAAGTAAACTTATAAAAACTAAACTAAGTTTTTGTGACAGAAAGTTAAAATTTAAGAAAGCTTCCTTANGTAAACTTATAAAAACTAAACTAAGTTTTTGTGACAGAAAGTTAAAATTTAAGAAAGCTTCCTTACCCTTTAGAATGAGTATATGGATTGTGAAGAAATTAAAATCATTTGAATATATATATATATATAATTTGTTTTGTGCCAAATAGAATTAATCATATTTATTACCCTTTTCCGAGTTCATACAAAATATTNTATATATATATATATATATATATATATATATATATATATATATATATATATATATAATTTGTTTTGTGCCAAATAAAATTAATCATATTTATTACCCATTTCCGAGTTCATACAAAATATTGAATAATCCAGAGTTTGGTCCCTAATTTTGTGGTTAGGCTGGGAGGATACTAACAGCCACTCTAAAGCTCCCACTACTCCCTCACCTGAGGGCTAAAAATCTTGCATCAGTTTCCAATCAAATGAACCAAATTGGGGATTTTAGTCTTTCATTTTAAAATCTCCAATTCTGCATCCAACAAAGTATATTTCCCAATTTATTTGCACCCAACTCCATGGATGAAAAACTCTCCCATGAAATCAAATGTGATTTTCCCCGTGTTGTAGAAATATAAGCCCTTTTGGAACAAATGTTTCAATTGGTCAGATTGAAAAGTAAATGAAGATCGAAGTTCAAATCATCACAAATTATTGACATTTAAAACAATATAAAACAAATTCAATTCTTCACAAAACCATATCTTAAAGTAGGGAGAAGGATAAAGAAAATTACTCAGAATTCATGAGAAGGATACGATAAATTACGGATTTCATAAATAAAAATAAGTGTACAAAACAAAAGAAATAAAAGACATAATATATCTCAAAATTGTTCCCAAGCAAATCCATAGAAGTTCTCTCCAAGCCATTCTCTCTTTACAAGTACTCTCAATTCTCTCTTAGAAGTGTAATGAAGAAGAAATCTCTAACCTTCTCTCTCCTCTTACAATCCTTGAAGAAAATCTCCAAGCACTTGACTTTCTCTCTCTAACTCTCCTTGTCCCTTCATGCCAGTCCAACTCTCACCCAAAAGCTCTCTTCTCTTTTCAATCCCTAGACTTCCCTCTAATTTTACCCCTCCATGACCCNGCTAAAAATCTTGCATCAGTTTCCAATCAAATGAACCAAATTGGGGATTTTAGTCTTTCATTTTAAAATCTCCAATTCTGCATCCAACAAAGTATATTTCCCAATTTATTTGCACCCAACTCCATGGATGAAAAACTCTCCCATGAAATCAAATGTGATTTTCCCCGTGTTGTAGAAATATAAGCCCTTTTGGAACAAATGTTTCTCAACTCATTTTAACTATTCAATTGGTCAGATTGAAAAGTAAATGAAGATCGAAGTTCAAATCATCACAAATTATTGACATTTAAAACAATATAAAACAAATTCAATTCTTCACAAAACCATATCTTAAAGTAGGGAGAAGGATAAAGAAAATTACTCAGAATTCATGAGAAGGATACGATAAATTACGGATTTCATAAATAAAAACAAGTGTACAAAACAAAAGAAATAAAAGACATAATCTATCTCAAAATCATTCCCAAGCAAATCCATAGAAGTTCTCTCCAAGCCATTCTCTCTTTACAAGCACTCTCAATTCTCTCTTAGAAGTGTAATGAAGCAGAAATCTCTAACCTTCCCTCTCCTCTTACAATCCTTGAAGAAAATCTCCAACCACTTGACTTTCTCTCTCTAACTCTCCTTGTCCCTTCATGCCAGTCCAACTCTCACCCAAAAGCTCTCTTCTCTTTTCAATCCCTAGACTTCTCTCGAAGGCTACCTCCCTTTAAAAAGAATTCAAAATTTCCCCCAAAATTCTATCCAAAGTCAACTCTTCTGAATTCAAAAGATATGTCTATTAATCCAAGAGACATATCCCTTCATAAAATAAACTTCTAACGTGTCTCGGTGCATTCAATCACTCCAAGGGTGTTTAAAACACGTGTACCTTTAAAAATTTGTACAAACTTTATCTCAAACTGCTTTAATCCTCAAAAAAGTCATCCCTGGTGCATCTGGAGCCAAATCTGGCGCATCATACGCCAACTCTCTATCAAATGGCGCATCTGGCACTTCTGGCGCATCGTGCGCTAGTTTGCTGAAGGACGTGTTGTTATGATTTTTGATGCATCTAGCACTAATCTGGCACATCTAGCGCCAGTCTGGGGCATCATGTGTCAATCTGGCACATCTTGCGCATCCTTTTTGCTCCAAATTTCGTCTTTTTTGCTACTTTTGCTCCAAATGCTTAAAAATTGATATACCTGCAATAAAAATCTAAGAATACCCTTCTTTAAAGTGTAATATCACAAAAAATAAGCATAAAATATAAATTTAAAACATCATATTATTTTGGTGTATCAAAATCCCCTAAACTTAAATGTTACTTATCCTCAAGTAGCACTTTTACTACATAAAATCATATGACTTAGGATAGAGACTAACTTATAACTTCTATACTTTGGTTCAATAAAGAAAAAAGTAAAATTTAAGAAAAACCATTAATAACTTAGATTCAAACTCAAAGTCTAAGAGTACTTAGTAGTTAATTTTAAAATTTTTGAATCTCTATTCATTTCAAGAAGAATTACAATTTGTCATATCAAGGATATTTAAAATATTCATATGAAAAAGAACTTCATGAAAATTTTTCTAATAATTCTACTAATATTCCAATAAAAGTTTAGAAAATGTAATAAAGCTTTTTCTTTAAGTTGATTGAAATGAAGCCAATTTTTTATTAGACATCTCCTAAAGCTTCGCCTCACTTATTTTTCTTTTCTTTTCTTTTTCTTCTCTTTCTTTTTTTTTTCTTTTATGCTCCTTTCAATCATTTCTTTTCTTTTCTTTTCCAAGTGAGGATTACTATATCTGGATAGCTTTTAATAGTTTTGAACTTCGATATCCTCTTCTTAAAGTCAAAACCCTTACCTTTCTTTACTTTATAAATTCATATTAGTATATGATTTTCATAAAGTCTCATTTTTTTCTTTTTACATAAAACTCTTAAATTCTTAATACTTCAAAAATAAAATTTTCTTTAATTTAAATAGAAAAAACATATTCTTATCTTATAATACCAATAATCTTTAACATTAGAATTGACCTTCATTGTTAATAATTTTTACCTAAATTTACCATGGTATTCATTAACATAAGTATAGTCATTTTGCGTTAAATCTTAACATCCCAGGTCATGTCAAATTAATTTTAAAAATATTGTTACTTTAGGGCAAATAAAATTTAGTTTCTTTTTTTTTTAAAAGAAATTTTACTTCCCCTCAAACTTAAGTTTTTAAGTATTTTAAAAAAGTTCTAGCACAAATTTATTTGGTGAAAGAAAAAAGTAAATGCATGAAAATAAAAATTGCCCTATAGAGATTTATGACTATGAAACTGGGCTCTAATATACTGCAGGTACTAACCTTAAAAATAGATACACACTTTAAAGCATTAAGTGAAACATAATATATTCTAAAGAATTTTCTAAGAATTTAAAACAGAAATAAAAATTGAAAATACTAAAAATGCTAGAAAAGTAAAAATCTATAGTTACTATTACAATTTTAAGTTCACAATACAAAATAAAAGTTTTTACTACAGTAGTTTCAAATGCCAACCAAATAACATCCAAACAACATAGAAACAAATGAACAACCAAACAAATAAACTAACTCCTAAAAATATCAATCTTCATAGCCTTCCGCATCATCATCATCATCTTCTTCTTCTTCTTCTTCATCATGAATAGAAGCATAAAGAGAGAAGCTGGGGCAAGTAGGAAATTCCACATTTTATTCACCCTTAAGATTTCTCACCATAGCATCCTCAAAAGCTATATCATAATGAATTTTCCTCTACTGATACTCATCATTTTAAGAATTTCTTGCTCCAATCTCTTTAATCTAATTCTAAATATTTAATATATCCAATTGTTGAATCATGAGTTGGTTTATAAAGTTTTCTAGTGTTGCAGGGCGAGAAGTAGATGCCCCTGCAGCTGATGCAGATGGTGTATCACTTCTTCCACCCCTAGATTCAAAAATTGATTCAACTCTCTGAATCATATGATTCTCAATAGGTTTTTGTGGCTGCAATATTTCTTCATTTCTATGGGACTACTCCTGATTGCTCACAAAGAGTGAAAATCAGGGCAGGGTAACCTAAAGCACTAGCTGTAGAGCTCTTAGCTATGCTCCGTTCATGATGAACTATGAGAGCACCAACATCTATTACTTTCATGTTCTGAATGCATTAGTCAATACAGCTCTATCCTTCATTACATAAGCCAGATGCTTTGTTGGTAGTAGTTTAGTAGAAATGAAGTGGTGTCATACCTTTGACTGAATAGTCAAGATGGAAGCAGAGAAGTTAACTATCATATTATTTTTAATCCTCCATTATCCTCTTCCATAAGTAAAAAAGGAAGTCACTTCATCCAGTGATGAATCAGTCATCATGAATGTAACATATTCGTCAAAAAATATATTCCTTAGCCCATAAAAAGCACTGATCCTTTCTGTCGTGAATTCAACTTGCTTACCTCTCACAAGGATGTGATAGTCATCAGTGAATCTCAAGTTGGAATAAAACTCCCAAATCATTGGCATAATCGTTACTCTAGAGAAGTAGCAAAACTGTTCCCAATTTTTGGCAAGGATCAATCTCTTGATCTCGCCACCTGGGTTAGCAAACGCTCGTTCCTGGATCATTCTTCTCGATTTTATTTGTGTGTTATAACTATGTTGGGCTTTCAAATTAACAAATATTTGTGCATCAAAATCATCTATAGACCTTCCTATATTCACTCTTAGAGCCATTTGAAATTATACCAAAATCCAAATAAATTACAAAATAAAAAATCTAACTCCCCAAGTTAGATTATTTGGTAAGAAACTTTTCACCATGAGTTTTCTTCAAACGTTTTCATCAAAAATCCAAATTTTTAGATTTTCCATAATGTAGGAAAAATCCATGGTGAAAATAAAAAATTTCTAAGTTAAAATGTAGCTCTTACCAAGAGAAGATGAAATCTAAGATTTTTGGCCTCCAAAATCTTCTATATCGGGCCCAATGTGAACCCCTAAGTCAAGGTTTAGTGGTAGGAGACAACCCAAGCAGTAAAAATGGAGTTTTTTTGTGTAATTTTGTGGTTTTTTAGAAAATATAGCATTTTCGGGAATTTGGCAAATCTTGCACCAAATCTGGTGCATCATGTGCCAACTCTCTACAAACCTGCGCATCTCGTGCCAACACCTTAATTTTTTCAGATTTCATTTTTTTGTGAAAATCTGTTCCATACCGCTTTATGTTTACCTCTAATTAACTCAAATGAACCTTTGTAAGCATGATTAAACATGACCATAACATTAATCTTTCACAAACAACACAAAACTCATATATATAAAATCCGCCCTATTAAAAACTAACATTTCTCAAGCCAACAACTTACATTTCCATCATCTTTGGCCTCCCAATTCGCATCTTCATCCATAAGGTATCGATAGAGTTCATTCATATTATCTCTTGTAGGGGTAACATTCACATAATTGCAAATAAACACATTTTCAATCATAAACATCTCGTTTATTCTTGAAGGAGTGAATTGCACAAACCTGCCTCCCACATAGAAAATTCCTTGGTTGATTCCATGTAAATTTGTATAAAACTCTTTCACCATAGAGACCACTACAACGACAATAGTGTAATAAAGTTCTTCCCAGCATCTCTGTGCAATAATCTCCTCCACTTGAGTATTCGGTGTATTGAATCCTCAATTCACAAGCCCCCTTTCTTTGATTAGTCTCTTCTTCACCAGAACACGATCATGCAATTTTTGCGCATCAAAACTGACAAATTTTCTCCCGTTGAAAATTCCAAATCTAGCAAAATTTTTAGAGTGGGAATCCATTGAAATTAAAATCTAGTGACTCCTCCCTTGTTTCCCTCTCTAAAATTTACTTTGGAATTAATTTTTGGGAGTTATATAGAGAAAAAACCCGCCAAAAACTACCAAAAACTGCTATTGGAAAAATTTTAAGTCATTTTTGTTGTCACGGTGCATCATGCACTGATTCTGGTGCACCATGCTCTAGCTCTCCGGAATGTGGCGCATCATGTTCCAATCTAGCACCAGTTCCAAAAAAATTTGCATTTTTTATTACGATCATACAAATTCTCAATTCTTCTATAAAATTAGGTAAATAAATATGTTTTTAAATATTCTCTCAAGCACACAAACTCTAGAAAAAGATAAATAGGAATATATGTAAAACATTCCAAACAAAAACTTAAAAGAAAAATAAACAACGATAAGTATGGGTTGCCTCTCACAAAGTGTTTGGTTTAATGTCGTCAACCCGATATTCCCAGTCTTTATTATGGGTGACCCAACATTACCGTTTCTTTGAAAATTTGTCTTTGATCATCAAAATATGATTTCAATCTGTGTCCATTTACTTTAAATTCCTTCCAGTCTTAGGATAATCAATATTAATAGCTCCTTTTACAACTTTGAATGGCCTTTTCCACCTAAACTTCAATTTTCTAGGAAATAATTTCAATCTTGTATTATATAATAAAAATTTCTATCTAGGTTCAAATTCCTTTTTTATTATATTTTGATCATGCCATTCTTTCATTCTTACTTTATAAATCCTAGCATTATTGTAAGATTCATTTCTAATTTCTTCAAGCTCATTCAATTACAATAATCTTTTCTCACTAGCTTCTTTCAAATTAAAATTTAATTTCTTTATAGCCCAATAAGCTTTATGTTCCAATTCTACTAGCAAGTGACAAGCCTTCCCAAAAATTAATCTTAAGGGGACATACCTATATGTGTCTTATAAGCTGTCATGTATGCCCATAATGTCGTATATAATCTAGCAGATCAATACTTTTAACTAGGGTTTACACTTTTTCCAAAATTAACTTAATTTCATGATTAGATACTTATGCTAAACCACTAGTCTAGGGATGATAATCAGTTACAATTTTATGCATTATGTTATATTTTTCTACCAATTTTATAAATATTGCATTGCTAAAATGAGATCCTCAATCGGTAATGACTACTCTAGGCATTCCATATCTTGTAAAAATATTTTTAATTAAAAATTTTGAAACACTCCTAGCATCACATCAAGGTAAAGTGATTGTTTCAATCCATTCCTTGGATTGATTCTTATGGACATGTCCTTTCTTATTTGAATGCTTTCTCCTTTACTATTGCTGAATTGGGTTTTGGTATACATGTAAATTCTGGGTATACTTTTTATTTAAGTATAATTTTTGTGGAACTACATGTATTTTTGATTTTTTTGTGGAGTTGTACTGTGGATAGTGAAACCTCTAGGATATTGATGTATTTTTTTATTTTTAGACGGGGATCCACTATCCCTCCCCCATATATGTAAATTTTTTTCTTTATTAACGTGTAAGGAGCCATGAGCTGCTCTTTTAATCAATATATATATATATATATTTCCGAATGAAGGTATAAATAAATGGTCCCATAAAATCCAATCTCAAAGCATAAAACATTTTAATTTTGAAATTAAAATTAGAGGCATTTCATTTCTTTTTGAAATATTACATGCTCTTTGATACCGATCACATGTTTATATATATATATATATATATATATATATATATATATATATATATATTAACATCTCTATATAGAGTAGGCCAAGAAAATCTAAATTGTAAAATTTTATGAACAGTTCTATTATTCCCAAAATGTCCTCCAAATTCTAAATCGTGACATTTTTGTATAATTTCCTGAATTTCTTTGTAAGACACACATCGTCTCATTACTAAATCTTTGCATTATTTATATAAATAGAGATCATCCCAAAAACAAGACTTTGCATCATGAATAAATTTCTTTTCCTATTATTTTGTTAGTCCATATGACAAAATACCACTAATAATACAATTTACAATATTAACGTACGAAAGTATTTCCCATCCTATTACAACATAAAGTTGTTCATTAGGAAAATTTTCATTAATTTCTTTTTCCATGTCAATTATTTCTTCAATTTGATTATCAGTTCTTTTCTATTGCTTCTATGAAATCAAACTCTTGCATCAGAAGTACTCATCTAATAATCATGGTTTTGCATCCATCTTTTGCATCAAATATCTAATAGTCGAATGGTCAGTATGCACAACATTTAATATCTAATCAGATATGAACTAAACTTATTAAAAGTATATACAATGGCTAATAACTCTCTTTCAGTAGTGGTATAGTTAATCCGGGCATCATTAAGAGTCTTACTAGCATAGTATATAAGTTTAAAAATCTTATCATATCTCTTTTTTAAAACAACTTCAATTGCATAATCACTTGCATTATACATTTATTCAAAAGGTTTCTCCCAATCGGGTGAAAAAATTATAGGAGCAATGATCAATTTTTCTTTTAAAGTTTCAAAGGCTTTAAGGCAATCTTNATATCTCTTTTTTAAAACAACTTCAATTGCATAATCACTTGCATTATACATTTATTCAAAAGGTTTCTCCCATTCGGGTGAAAAAATTATAGGAGCAATGATCAAATTTTCTCTTAAAGTTTCAAAGGCTTTAAGGCAATCTCGGTTAAAATTAAATTTTGTATTTTTTTCCAAAATTTGGCATAAAGGCTTAGTAATTTTTTAAAATTTCAATATATCACTGTAAAATCCAGCATGTCCTAAAAAGCTCCTAACTCCTCTTACATTAGTAAGTGGAGGTAAGTTTTATATAACCTCAGTTTTTGCAGGATCTACTTCCATGTCATTTTATGAAATTTTATGCCTAAGAACAATTCCTCCTGCAACTATAAATTGACATTTTTCCTAGTTCAATACGAGATTAGTCTTTTCACATAATTTAAGAGCTTTCACTATTTGATTTAAAAATATTTCNTTCCATGTCATTTTATGAAATTTTATGCCTAAGAACAATTCCTCCTGCAACTATAAATTGACATTTTTCCTAATTCAATACGAGATTAGTCTTTTCACATCATTCAAGAACTTTCACTATTTGATTTAAAAATATTTTAAAAGAAGTTTAAAACACAGAAAAATCATCCATAAAGACTTTGATCCCTTTTTCAATTAAATCACTGAAATTTGACATCATATAACTTTGAAATGTTGCAGGTGCATTACATAATCCAAAGGGCATTCACTGAAAAACAAAGGTTCCATAATGACTAGTAAATGTTGTTTTCTCCTGATCCTTTNAAAAGAAGTTTAAAACACAGAAAAATCATCCATAAAGACTTTGATCCCTTTTTCAATTAAATCATTGAAATTTAACATCATATAACTTTGAAATGTTGCAGGTGCATTACATAATCCAAAGGGCATTCACCGAAAAACAAAGGTTCCATAATGACTAGTAAATGTTGTTTTCTCCCGATCCTTTGGAGCAACATGTATTAGATGATAACCGATATATCCATCTAGAAAATAAAAATATTTGTGCCCAGCTAGCCTATCCAACATCTGGTCCAAAAAGGGTAAAGCAAATTGATCCTTCTTGGTGACATAATTTAATATTCTATAGTTTATGCAGATTCATCATCCAGTGAATTGTCTCGTTGGTATTAATTCATTATTTTCATTTGTCACTATAGTCACTCCTCCTTTCTTTGGAACACAATGAATTGGACTTACCCAAGTGCTATTTGAAATATGATATATTACTCTAACGTCTAACCATTTTAAAATTTCTTTCTTAACAACTTCCTTCATCATAAGATTTATTCTCCTTTGAGGATCAGCTCTTGGTTCATGTTGATCTTACAATAAAATTCTATGCATACAAATTGAAGGACTAATTCACTTAATATCAGCTAATGTCCATCTAAAGGCTTTCCTATATCTTTTCAAAGTTTCCAACAACTGTTGCTCTTGCTGATCAGTTAATTCTGAGGATACTATAACATGTAATGTAGATAAGTGTCCTAAAAACACATACTTCAAATGTGTAGGAAGTGTTTTTAGTTATAGTTTAGGAGGTTTCTCCATAGTTGAAATCAAATTCTTATTACTCTCTGTAAGGTTTAAAATTTCAACTTTTTTTTGAACATAATCCAAATCTTCTTTACTCAATTCCATAGATTCATCTTGAATATTATCCTCATCTTAATATTTCATATATTCCTTTTCAAATGCCCTTTCAAATGTCTTTTACAAATAGTCATGGCTCAGATATTCATTAATATTCATTCTGAAGCATTCAATCTCTTGCTCTTTTGTAGGGTATCCCATTGATTTTGCAACATTAAATGTAACCTTTTGATCACTAACTCTCACAATTAGTTCTCCTTTCTACACATCTATCAAAGCTCTTACAGTGGCAAGGAATGATCTTCCTAAAATGATAGGAATTTCCATATCTTACTCCATATCTAATACAATAAAGTCCACATGAAAGATAAATTTATCAACTTTTATCATAACATCTTCTATAACTCCTTTATAATAATTAATCGAACAATCAGCTAACTGCAGAGTTATAGTTGTGGGTGAAATAACTTCTAAGCCCAACCTTCTAAAAATTAATAATGACATAAGATTAATACTGGCTCCTCAATCATATAAAGCTTTTCCAAAAAAAATATTTCGCTAATAGCACAAGGAATTGTAAGACTTCCAGGATCTTTAAATTTTTTAGGAAGCTTTTTCTGAATTATAGTGCTACACTCTTCAATGATTGCAACATTGTCATTATCTATGAACTTCCTTTTTTTGTTAAGTATTTCCTTCATGAACTTCACATAGCTTGACATTTGCTCTAAAGCATCAACAAATAAAATCTTTATCGTTAATTTCCTTAATATTTCCAAAAATTTTGAGTATTTGTTATCTTTATTTTTCTACTTTAATATTTAAGGAAATGGAGGTGGTTGTCTTTATACTGTGATTTTCATTGGTTTAATAGGACATTCTGACTCAAAATGAAAATCTTTGCTAGATTTTTCATTTTCCACCTCATCTTTTTCAACTTCAACTTCCACTTATTTTTGAACTCTGTTTTCTAATTTTTTTCCACTTCTCAGTTGAATAGTCTTAATTTTCTCTTTTTTTGAGCTTTAGGATTTACCAAAACATTACTAGGCATTATTTCTTGAGGTCTATNTCCTCCTTTCTTTGGAACACAATGAATTGGACTTACCCAAGTGCTATTTGAAATATGATATATTACTCTAACATCTAACCATTTTAAAATTTCTTTCTTAACAACTTCCTTCATCACAAGATTTATTCTCCTTTGAGGATCAGCTCTTGGTTCATGTTGATCTTACAATAAAATTCTATGCATACAAATTGAAGGATTAATTCACTTAATATCAGCTAATGTCCATCTAAAGGCTTTTCTATATCTTTTCAAAGTTTCCAACAACTGTTGCTCTTGCTGATCAGTTAATTCTGAGGATACTATAAAATGTAATGTAGATAAATATCCTAAAAACACATACTTCAAATGTGTAGGAAGTGTTTTCAGTTATAGTTTAGGAGGTTTCTCCATAGTTGAAATCAAATTCTTATTACTCTCTGTAAGGTTTAAAATTTCAACTTTTTTTTTAACATAATCCAAATCTTCTTTACTCACTTCCATAGATTCATCTTGAATTTTATCCTCATCTTAATATTTCATATATTCCTTTTCAAATGCCCTTTCAAATGTCTTTTACAAATAGTCATGGCTTAGATATTCATTAATATCCATTTTGATGCATTCAATCTCTTGCTCTTTTGCAGGGTATCTCATTGATTTTGCAATATTAAATGTAACCTTTTGATCACTAACTCTCACAATTAGTTCTCCTTTCTACACATCTATCAAAGCTCTTACAGTGGCAAGGAATGATCTTCCTAAAATGATAGGAATTTCCTTATCTTACTCCATACAATAAAGTACACATGAAAGATAAATTTATCAACTTTTATCATAACATCTTCTATAACTCCTTTATGATAATTAATCGAACAATCAGCTAACTGAAGAGTTATAGTTGTGGGTGAAATAACTTCTAAGCCCAACCTTCTAAAAATTAATAATGACATAAGATTAATACTGGCTCCTCAATCATATAAAGCTTTTCCAAAAAAAATATTTCGCTAATAGCACAAGGAATTGTAAGACTTTCAGGATCTTTAAATTTTTTAGGAAGCTTTTTCTGAATTATAGTGCTACACTCTTCAATGAGTGCAACACTGTCATTATCTATGAACTTCCTTTTTTTGTTAAGTATTTCCTTCATGAACTTCACATAGCTTGACATTTGTTCTAAAGCATCAACAAATAAAATCTTTATTATTAATTTCCTTAATATTTCCAAAAATTTTGAGTATTTGTTATCTCTATTTTTCTACTTTAATATTTAAGGAAATGGAGGTGGTTGTCTTTATACAGTGATTTTCATTGGTTTAATAGGACATTCTGACTAAAAATGAAATACTTCGCTAGATTTTTCATTTTCCACCTCATCTTTTTCAACTTCAACTTCCACTTATTTTTGAACTCTATTTTCTAATTCTTTTCCACTTCTCAGTTGAATAGTCTTAATTTTCTCTTTTTTTTGAGCTTTAGGATTTACCAGAACATTACTAGGCATTATTTCTTGAGGTCTACTCCTAAGTGTGGTAGCAATACATCCCAATTGATTTTCGATGTTTCTAATTACAGCTCTTTGACTTTTTAATTGACTTCCCATTTGTAATATAAATTCTTCCATTGACAACTTTTTCTCCTTACTCTGCAAATTATTAAAATTGGTTGGGTTATAAGGTTTATAAGTTGTATTTATTTGATTTTTGGAGTTTCCCAGTGGGTTCACATAGTTATTTCCCCATTGTGGACTTACAACATTAAAATTGTTATTACTCTAACTAAAATTTTGATGATTCTTCCAACCCAGATTATAATAATTGGCATAAGGATTATTTGAATGATTATTTATTGCATTTAAGGTCTCATTTGAAGATTGAGATTCTATCATTTGTCCCGATGAGTTTTCCTCAAGCACGGGTGATGTCTGAAAATAATTCATTCCATATTGATCTATCTTCTTTAATATTATCGTTATCTGTGTAGTTAAAAAAGATATTGCATCAAAAGTATGAATACTGGCTACTCTTTTTTAGTTTATCCTTTTAGAGGGCCATTAAAAATTATTAGTAGTCATCCCTTCAAGTAAAGAATATGTTTCATCAAATAGTTTTGACATTAATGATCCACCAATAGCAACGTCAATTATCAATCTAAGAGATCCAACCAATCCATTATAAAAAGTTTGAATTATTAACCATATTGGCAACACATGGTGTGGACACTTTCTAAGGTTATCTTTAAATCTTTCCGAGGCTTCATAAACTGATTCCCCTTCAAACTGATAAAAATATGTAATATCATTTCTTAGCTTAACAATTTTTGAAGGTGGGAAATATGTAAATAAAAATTTTTGTGATAAATCTCCCCAAGTTCTGATAGATTTAGGTGTTAACGAGTTTAACCACATTTTAGTTTTATTCCTTAGTGAAAAAGGAAAAGCCTAAGTCTGACAAAATCATTCAACACTCCATCATATTTAAAAGCAGCACATAATTCTAGAAAACTATCAAGGTGTAAATTAGGATCTTCAGTTGGTGTTCCCCTAAAAAGATTATTTCAAACCATTTGGATAATAACAGGTTTAAGCTCAAATGAATTAGTAGTTATAGCAGGGTTTTGTATACATAAATGAATTTCATCTGCTCTAGGATTAACATAATCTCTTAAAGGTCTTTGATGATGTTCATTTTCATTTCCAACATTAATTAAATTGCAAGCCATTTTGCTAATATGGTCTATCTCTTTTTACTGTTCTCAGACTTTTCTAATTGCTCTTTCTAACTCAAAATCGTAAGGTACTAAATTTTCAGATCTTACACTATGCATAAACAAACACAACAGGTAATTTTAAAATAAACAAACACAGTTAAATAAGAAAATATTAGAACTAAACTACAAACACTCTTTTTTTTAGTTTTAAAAATAGAAATACTATAGATTATAAAATAACTTACTACTACTTTCCGTTACTTCCTCGGCAACAACGCTAAAAACTTGATGCGCGTGGATTTAGTGTGTTAATTTTGCAAATATTTTTCAATATTACAAAATACACATGACAGATACAATAGCAAATATGCAAATTAATCCCAACAAAATAACTTCAGCTAAAATAGTCTTATCTTTTATAAATCGTTAAACTGCAAAATCCCCTTTAAAAATAAAGCAAGTATACGTATCGCTCAAGTAATAAAGGGCTATAATGGAGTCCAAGATATCAATCCCGCAAAGAAGTTGGAAATGCCTATAAATAAATTCTTAAGATTATAATGTGAAGTACAATTTTTAAAATTTAAAAAAGTAAAGTGTGAAGTTTGGATATTAAGTAACAAGTGAATGTTAATTAAAATATAGTTGAAAGAAAAAGTTAACTAAATTATTTAAAAATAAACTTACAAAAATTAAACTAAGTTTTTGTGACTAAAAGTTCAAATTTAAGAAAGCATCATTCCACTCTACAATGAGTATATGGATTGTGAAGAAATTAAAATCATTTGAAAAAATATATAAAAATTGTTTTGTCCCAATTAGGAGGAATCATATTCTTTACCCTTTTTCNAAGTTCAAATTTAAGAAAGCATCATTCCACTCTACAATGAGTATATGGATTGTGAAGAAATTAAAATCATTTAAAAAAATATATAAAAATTGTTTTGTCCCAATTAGGAGGAATCATATTCTTTACCCTTTTTTGAGTGCATAAAGAACACTGATTAATCCAGAGTTTGGTCCCTAATTTCGTGGTTAGGCTAGGAGGATACCGGCTGCCACTCCAGAGCTCTCACTACTCCCTCACCTGAGGGCTAACAATTTCCCATCGGTTTCCAATCAACTGGACCAAATTTGGGATTTTAATCAGTCACCTTAAAATCTCCAATTCTGCATCCAACAAAGTATATTTCCCCATTTATTTGCACCCAAATCCATGAATGAATTACTCTTCCATGAAATCCAAATGTGACTCTCCCCATATTATAGAAATCAAAGCCCTTTTGGAACATATGTTTCTCAACACATTTTAATAATTCAATTGGCCACATCAAAAAGTAAATANCCATCGGTTTCCAATCAACTGGACCAAATTTGGGATTTTAATCAGTCACCTTAAAATCTCCAATTCTGCATCTAACAAAGTATATTTCCCCATTTATTTGCACCCAAATCCATGAAAGGATTACTCTTCCATGAAATCCAAATGTGACTCTCCCCATATTATAGAAATCAAAGCCCTTTTGGAACATATGTTTCTCAACACATTTTAATAATTCAATTGGCCACATGAAAAAGTAAATAAAGATTGGAGTTCAAATCATCACAAATTATTGACATTTAAAACCATATAAAATAAAATCAATTTTTCACAAAACCATAAATCAAAGTAGGGAGAAGGATAAAGAAAACTACTCAGAATTCATGAGAAGGATATAATTAAAGTAGGGAGAAGGATAAAGAAGACTACTCAGAATTCATGAGAAGGATACAATAAAACACGGGATTTCATTATAAAAAAAACAAGTTTACAAAATAAAAGAAATAAAAGACACAACTTATCTCACAATCCTTCCCAAGCATATCCCTAGAACTTCTCTCCAAGCTTTATCTCTTTACAAGCACTCTCAATTCTCTCTTAGAAGTGTACNCATATATAAAAACAAGTTTACAAAATAAAAGAAATAAAAGACACAACTTATCTCACAATCCTTCCCAAGCATGTCCCTAGAACCTCTCTCCAAGCTTTATCTCTTTACAAGCACTCTCAATTCTCTCTTAGAAGTGTATTGAAGAAGAAATCTCACCTTCCCTCTCCTCTTACAATCCTTGAAGAAAATCTTCAAGCCCTTGACTTTCTCTCTCTAAATCTTCTTGTCCCTTCATGCCACTCCAACTTACTTCCAAAAGCTCTCTACTCTTTTCAATCCCTAGACTTTCCTCTCCTTTATCAAAATCTTCCTCTCTCCAAAAAGAATTCAAAATTCCCCCCAAAATTCTGTCCAAAGGTCAACTCTTTTGAATTCAAAAGATATGTCCATTGATCCAAGAGACATTTTCCTTCATAAAAGAACCTTCCAAAGTGTTTAGATGCACTGAATCACTCCAAGGAGTGTTTAAAATAAGTGTCCCTCTAAAAATTCACGCAAAATTTATTTCAAACTATCTTAATCCGCAAAAAGTAGTACCTTGCGCATCTGACACCAAATCTGATGCATCATGCACCAACTATCTGTCAAATGGCACGTCTGGCACCAATCTGGCGCTTTAACATCTGGCGCCAGTCTAGGGCATCATGCGCCAATCTGGCGCATCTTATGTCAGAATTTCAAAATTCACTATTTTGGCTCTAATTTTTGTTTTTTTGCTACTTTTGCTCTAAATGCCTAAAATTATTATACTTGCAACAAAAACATGAAAATACCATTCTTTAAAGTGTAACATCACTAAAAATAAGCATAAAATATGTATTTAAAATAACATATTATTTTGGTATATCACTTATTATGAAAGAAGTTATTAAGAAAGAAATTTTAAAGTGGTTAGATGCTGAAATTATCTACCCTATTTCAGATAGTGCATATGTTAGTTTGATTCACTGTGTTCCTAAGAAAGGAGGAGTGATTGTGGCTTTAAATGAACATAACAAGTTAATACCAACAAGACAAGTTACAGGATGGTGAATATGTATTGATTATAGAAAATTAGTTCTTGCTACTAGGAAAGATCATTTTTAGCTACCCTTTCTAGATCAAACGCTAGATAGACTAGCTGAGCATGAATACTTTTATTTTCTGAATGGATATATTGGTTATCACCAAATACAAATAGCTTTTGAGGATCGAAGAAAAAAAAAATTTTACCAATCCTTATAGAACATCTGCTTATAGAAGAATGCCCTTTGGTTTATGTAATGAACCTGCTACATTTCAAAGATTTATGATGGCTATTTTTTGTGATTTAATTAAAAAAGGGTCTAAAGTTTTTATGGATGATTTTTCAGTGTTTGGAACTTCATTTGAATTATGTTTAGAACATTTACCAAAAGTTCTTAAGCACTANAAATCGTAAGGTACTAAATTTTCAGATCTTACACTATGCATAAACAAACACAACAGGTAATTTTAAAATAAAAAAAACACAGTTAAATAAGAAAATATTAGAACTAAACTACAAACACTCTTTTTTTAGTTTTAAAAATAAAAATACTATAGATTATAAAATAACTTACTACTACTTTCCGTTACTTCCTCGGCAACAACGCTAAAAACTTGATGCGCGTGGATTTAGTGTGTTAATTTTGCAAATATTTTTTCAATATTACAAAATACACATGACAGATACAATAGCAAATATGCAAATTAATCCCAACAAAATAGCTTCAGCTAAAATAGTTTTATCTTTTATAAATCTTTAAACTGCAAAATCCCCTTCAAAAATAAAGCAAGTATACGTATCGCTCAAGTAATAAAGGGCTATAATGGAGTCCAAGATATCGATCCCACAAAGAAGTTGGAAATGCCTATAAATAACTTCTTAAGATTATAATGTGAAGTACAATTTTTAAAATTAAAAAAAGTAAAGTGTGAAGTTTGAATATTAAGTAACAAGTGAATGTTAATTAAAATATAGTTGAAAAATAAAGTTAACCNAAGAAATTTTTCTTTATTTATTATATTTATTTATGCGAAATATTGGATTTAAAGGTTCAATACCTTATGATTCGGAATTAGAACGTACTATTAGAAAAATTTGAAAACAACAAAAAGAAATTAAAAATTTGAACTAAATGGCGAATAACTTAGATAATAAAATAAATGAAAATCGACAAAGAACATTAAAAAATTATGTTAATCCGACAGTAGATGAACTTTACTTAACTATTCAAAATTCTGATGTTACTGCTAATTCATTTGAGCTTAAACTTGCTTTTATCCAAATGGTACAAAATAATAAGTTTGGAGGAACACCTACTGAAGATCCTAAATTACATCATGCTAGTTTTCTTGAAGTATATGCTACTTTTAAATACGATGGAGTGTCTAATGATGCTGTCATGCTTAGAATTTTTCCTATTTCATTAAGGGATAGAGCTAAAGCTTGGTTAAATTCATTAGCACCTGGATCTATTAGAACTTGGGGAGAACTATCACAAATAATTTTGGCTAAATATTTTCCACCCTAAAAAATTGCTAAGCTTAGAAACGATATTACATCTTTTTGTCTATTTGAAAGGAAATCGATATATGAAGCCTGTGAAAGATTTAAGGATCTCCTTAGAAAATGTCCACACCATGCTTTACTAGATTTGTTAATAATTCAAAATTTTTACAATGGATTAGTAGGATCACTTTGATCTATCATAGTTGCNAGAGTTTCAGATAAGTGTTGTTTGTTTATTATTGTTGTATGAACTTTTTTTTACATATGAAATTTGTGTTTTTTTGTATCTTTCTTATGAATTCTGAGTAGTTTCCTTTATATTTCTCTCTACTCTGAGATATGGTGAAATGAAGAGATAATTTAAATGTGCCATTGTTAAAATATAAAATAAATTGTGATGGTTTTTCAACTTCATTCTTAATTTACTGTTCGATCTTGCCAATTGAATTTTTAAAATATGTTGTGAAATATATGATCTGGGAAATGGAGTTTGAGTTTTACAACAGAGTGAGAATCACATTTAATTCAATGGAGGAGTGTTTCATTCATGGAATTAAGTGAAAATAAATAGAGAAATATATATTGTTGGGTGAAGAATTAGAGATTTTTAGGGTGACAGACTAAAGTCCGCAATTCGATCTTAGTGTTTAAGAATTAAAGCGAGAGTTAGCCTTATGGGAAAGGGATATGGGAGCTCTAGAGTGGGAGCCAGTATCCTCCTAGCCTAGCCACGGATTTAGGGACTAAACACGAGATTAGCCAATGATTTTCTATAACACTAAACTAGGGTAGAGAATTAAAATTGCTCTTATTTGGCAAAATACATGTTTAAACCATTTATTTCATCTCATTTCACTAAAAACTCATTGTAGTGGGAAAGAAACTTTTTCATATTAGAAAAATTCATCACATAAACATAGTTTAGTAGTTACTGTTTTAAACATTGCATTTAAATTTTGCTAGTATTAATAATTTAGTTTTGATAGTATCTCAAACATTCAAAATTAGTGACAGTAATTTCGTCATATTTCTGTGAATTTCCTAGTTAGTTTATCATTTAAAATTTAAACCTTCCTCGTGGGATCAATATTTGGGACTTATATATAAAGTCTTATATTACTCGATAACGATACATATATTTGCANTTCTGTGAATTTCCTAGTTAGTTTATCATTTCAAATTTAAACCTTCCTCGTGGGATCAATATTTGGGACTTATATATAAAGTCTTATATTACTTGATAACGATACATATATTTGCGTAGAATCCTAACATTAAGTGCTTAATGTTGCTATTCATAAAATACCACATCAAGTTTTTGGCACAATTGTAAAGCGAAGTCAGTTTTATAAATTTTACACAACTATATTTTCTGGGATCAAGTTTTTGGCGCCGTTGCCGGGGAAGGTAATGGTAAATTAAATATATTTGGTAAATTAGAAAATTTAGAGATAAAGTAAAAAAAGATAAAATAAATATATATATAAAATAAAAAATTCAATATATATATATATATATATATATAACTATATATATTTAAGAGTATTTTAAAGAAATTTTTCTTTATTTATTATATTTATTTATGCGAAATATTGGATTTAAAGGTTCAATACCTTATGATTTGGAATTAGAACGTACTATTAGAAAAATTTGAAAACAACAAAAAGAAATTAAAAATTTGAACTAAATGGCGAATAACTTAGATAATAAAATAAATGAAAATCGACGAAGAACATTAAAAAATTATGTTAATCCGACAGTAGATGAACTTTACTTAACTATTTAAAATCCTGATGTTACTGCTAATTCATTTGAGCTTAAACTTGCTTTTATCCAAATGATATAAAATAATTAGTTTGGAGGAACACCTACTGAAGATCCTAAATTACATCATGCTAGTTTTCTAGAAGTATATGCTAGTTTTAAATACGATGGAGTGTCTAATGATGCTGTCATGCTTAGAATTTTTCCTATTTCATTAAGGGATAGAGCTAAAGCTTGGTTAAATTCATTAGCACCTGGATCTATTAGAACTTGGGGAGAACTATCACAAATAATTTTGGATAAATATTTTCCACCCTAAAAAATTGCTAAGCTTAGAAACGATATTACATCTTTTTGTCTATTTGAAAGGAAATTGATATATGAAGCCTGTGAAAGATTTAAGGATCTCCTTAGAAAATGTCCACACCATTCTTTATTAGATTTGTTAATAATTCAAAATTTTTACAATGGATTAGTAGGATCACTTTAATCTATCATAGTTGTNTTTATTGTTCTATAATCTTTATAGATGCTAACACTTATATCAAAACTTGTGATCGATGTCAACGAGTAGTCATTATTTCTAGGAGAAATGAGATGCCCCTCAGTTACATGATAGAAGCTGCGAAATTTGATGTTTGGCAATTAGTTTTCATGGGACCATTTATATCTTTCCGAAATTTATATATATTGTTAGCAGTAAAATATATATCCAAATGGATAGAAACTGTTGCTTTACTTCGACGTGATGCTCAAAGTATTAGAAAGTTTTTAAGAGCAAACATATTTTGTAGATTTGGGATGCTGAAAGTAATCATAATTGACGGGGGAAGTAATTTGAGAAATGCAATAATGAAGAAATTATTAATGAAATATCATATAAATCATAAAATTACTACTGCTTATCATCCTCAGACAAGTGGGTTGGCTGAATTATCTAATCATGAAATTAAAAGAATAATGGAAAAATTTGTGAATCCAACTAAAATAGATTGGTCAGTCAAACTTGATTATGCTTTGTGTGCTTATAGGACTGCTGATACACCAAAAGTATATGCATTTTTAGACCCATATTTTATACTCATTTTATGTGATATTGCACTTTAAAGGAAGATATTTTTCATGTTTTATTGCAGGTTGTTGATTTTTAGGACTTAGAGAAAAATGGAAGCAAAAAGGATGGATTTTGGAGACAAAATGGAAGTTTTGAAGAAATGTTCAGCATCGACGACACCATACTGGGCGTCGATGGGGCCTTTTGAGAGTGAGCGTTATCTACTTAAATGACCATNATTCACTGTGTTCCTAAGAAAGGAGGAGTGATTGTGACTTTAAATGAACATAACAAGTTAATACCAACAAGAAAAGTTACAGGATGGTGAATATGTATTGATTATAGAAAATTAATTCTTGCTACTAGGAAAGATCATTTTTAGCTACCCTTTCTAGATCAAATGCTAGATAGACTAGCTGGGCATAAATACTTTTATTTTCTGAATGGATATACTGGTTATCACCAAATACAAATAGCTTTTGAGGATCAAGAGAAAAATTTTTTTTACCAATCCTTATGGAACATCTGCTTATAGAAGAATGCCCTTTGGTTTATGTAATGCACCTGCTACATTTCAAAGATTTATGATGGCTATTTTTTGTGATTTAGATAAAAAAGGGTCTAAAGTTTTTATGCATGATTTTTCAGTGTTTGGAACTTCATTTGAATTATGTTTAGAACATTTACCAAAGGTTCTTAAGCACTGTGAAGAAAAATATTTAGTTCTTAATTGAGAAAAATTGTATGGAAGTAGACCCTGATAAAATTTAAGCGATCACTAATTTACCTAACCCATCAAGTGTGAAGGAAATTAGGAGTTTTTATGACATGTTGGATTCTATAGGTGATATATTAAAGAATTTTTAAAAATTGCTAAGCCTCTATGCCATTTACTTGAAAAAGATGCAATTTTTAATTTGTATGAAGAGCGCCTAAAAGCTTTTGAATTATTAAAAGAAAAATTAGTCATTGCTCCAATTATTTTTTTTCACCAGATTGGGGAAAACCTTTTGAATTGATGTGTGATGCTAGTGATTATGGCCTTTGAGCTGTTTTAGGAAAAAAGCATGATAAAGCTTTCAAGTTTATATACTATGCTAGTAGAACTCTTAGTGAAGCTCAAATTAATTATATAACAACTAGGAAAAAGTTATTAGCAGTAGTATATGTTTTTAATAAATTTAGATCATACCTAATTGGAACTAAATGTATTGTGCATACAAATCATTCTGCTATCAAGTATTTAATGAAAAAGAAGGATGCAAAGCCAAGAATTATAAGATGCATTCTTCTTTTGTAAGAATTTGACTTCAAAATAGTAGATAGGAGAGGAGCTTNTGAAGAGCGCCTAAAAGCTTTTGAATTATTAAAAGAAAAATTAGTCATTGCTCCAATTATTTTTTTTCACCAAATTGGGGAAATCCTTTTGAATTGATGTGTGATGCTAGTGATTATGGCCTTTGAGCTGTTTTAGGACAAAAGCATGATAAAGCTTTCAAGTTTATATACTATGCTAGTAGAACTTTTAGTGAAGCTCAAATTAATTATATAACAACTAGGAAAGAGTTATTAGCAGTAGTATATGTTTTTAATAAATTTAGATCATACCTAATTGGAACTAAATGTATTGTGCATACAAATCATTCTGCTATCAAGTATTTAATGAAAAAGAAGGATGCAAAGCCAAGATATATAAGATGCATTCTTCTTTTGTAAGAATTTGACTTCAAAATAGTAGATAGGAGAGGAGCTGAGAATCAAATTGCAGATCATCTGTCCAGGCTTGAATTAAAGAAACCACTCTGTTTTGAAAAATAAATTAATGAACATTTTCCAGATGAAGAATTGTTTATNAATCAAATTGCAGATCATCTGTCCAGGCTTGAATTAAAGAAACCACTCTGTTTTGAAAAATAAATTAATGAAAATTTTCCAGATGAAGAATTGTTTATTGTTAATGAGTGGCGTGTTTCATGGTATGCCGACATTGTGAACTTCATTGTTAGTGATATTATACCATATGGGATCACATACCAACAAAAGATGAAATTTTTATTTGAAGCTAAGACTTATTTTTTGGATGCCCCATTTTTATATAAATAAGGAAAGGATCTAATTATTCAAAGATGTGTACCATTAGAAGAAACTTATGAGATTATCCAAAAATGTCATAATTCTAATTTTGTGGGACATTTTGGTGTTGAAGATGTGTACCATTAGAAGAAACTTATGAGATTATCCAAAAATGTCATAATTCTAATTTTGGACATTAGAAGAAACTTATGAAATTATCCAAAAATGTCATAATTCTGATTTTGGGGGACATTTGGTGTTGATAAAACAACATAATTAGAAGAAACTTATGAGATTATCCAAAAATGTCATAATTCTGATTTTGGGGGACATTTTGATGTAGAAGAAACTTATGAAATTATCCAAAAATATCATAATTCTGATTTTGGGGGACATTTTGGTGTTGATAAAATAGCATATAAAATTTTACAATTTGGATTTTATTGTTCTATAATCTTTATAGATGCTAACACTTATATCAAAACTTGTGATCGATGTCAACGAGTAGTCAATATTTCTAGGAGAAATGAGATGCCCCTCAGTTACATGATAGAAGCTGAGAAATTTGATGTTTGGGAATTAGTTTTCATGGGACCATTTATATCTTTCCGAAATTTATATATATTGTTAGCAGTAAAATATATATCCAAATGGATAGAAGCTGTTGCTTTACTTCGACGTGATGCTCAAAGTATTGAAAAGTTTTTTAGAGCAAACATATTTTGTAGATTTGGGATGCTGAGAGTAATCATAATTGACGGGGGGAGTAATTTGAGAAATGCAATAATGAAGAAATTATTAATGAAATATCATATAAACCATAAAATTACTACTGCTTATCATCCTCAGACAAGTGGGTTGGCTGAATTATCTAATCATGAAATTAAAAGAATAATGGAAAAATTTGTGAATCCAACTAAAATAGATTGGTTAGTCAAACTTGACTATGCTTTGTGGACTTATAGGTTTGCTGATACACCAAAAATATATGCATTTTTAGACCCATATTTTATACTCATTTTATGTGATATTGCACTTTAAAGGAAGATATTTTTCATGTTTTATTGCAGGTTGTTGATTTTTAGGACTTAAAGAAAAATGAAAGCAAAAAGGATGGAATTTGGAGACAAAATGGAAGTTCTGAAGAAATGTTTAGCATCGATGACACCAGACTGGGCGCCGATGGCGCCTTTTGACAGTGAGCGTTATCTACTTAAATGACCACTGACACCGACAACGCCAGAATGGACGCCAACGACGCCATTGTCATTTCTAGAAGATTCAAAAAATTTAGATGTTTTTTGAAGATTTTTTGGATGCACATACTAGAAAACTGACCCTAGGCTCTATTTAAAGCCAAAATTGATCAGAAAAGACCCTCCTTCAAGCCCTTTCGCAATCTTCAACCGCTTTCCAATTTCTTCCATGCCATTCCACACCATTAGTCATTTATTTCCTTTATAGTTTTGAGCTTTTATGGTGAGTTTAAGTGTGAATTCTTCTCTAAGAGTTTTGGAGAGGGAGAGAAGTGAGAGATTTCTTCTTCCTACATTTCCTAAGAGAGGCTACAAGGGATTTACTTTAAGAAAGAGTTTCAGATAAGTGTTGTTTGTTTATTATTGTTGTATCAACTTTTTTTTACATATGAAATTTGTGTTTTTTTGTATCTTTCTCATGAATTCTGAGTAGTTTCCTTTATATTTCTCCCTACTCTGAGATATGGTGAAATGAAGAGATAATTTAAATGTGTCATTGTTAAAATATAAAATAAATTGTGATGGTTTTTCAACTTCATTCTTAATTTACCGTTCGATCTTTCCAATTGAATTTTTTAAATATGTTGTGAAACATATGATATGGGAAATGGAGTATGAGCTTTACAACAGAGTGAGAATCACATTTAATTCAATGGAGGAGTGTTTCATTCACGGAATTAAGTGAAAATAAATAGAGAAATATATATTGTTGGGTGAAGAATTGGAGATTTTTAGGGTGACAGATTAAAGTTCGCAATTCAATCTTAGTGTTTAAGAACTAAAGCGAGAGTTAGCCTTCAGGGAAAGGGAAATGGGAGCTCTAGAGTGGGAGCCAGTATCCTCCTAGCCTAGCCACGGATTTAGGGACTAAACATGAGATTAGCCAATGATTTTCTATAACACTAAATTAGGGTAGAGAATTAAAATTTCTCTTATTTGTCACAATACATGTTTAAACCATTTATTTCATCTCATTTCACTAAAAACTCATTGTAGTGGGAAAGAAACTTTTTCATATTAGAAAAATTCATCACATAAACATAGTTTAGTAGTTACTGTTTTAAACATTGCATTTAAATTT
>JXCR01058043.1:40596-69724 GCA_002079205.1 Phalaenopsis hybrid cultivar | reverse complement strand
TGAAACTTTGAATGCTATAAATAATCAAAATAACAATCCTTATTTTAATTATTATAACCCTGGATGGAAAAATTACCATAATTTTTGTTGGAATAATTATTACAATTTGGTGAAACCCTCTAGAAATTTAAACAACCAAGGAAATCCTAATTATCAACCTTATTATCCTCCTAGATTTAACTCTAACCATAATCCATAAGCTAAGGAAAAGAAGTTGATGATGGAAAAAGTAATGTTGAATATGAGAAATCAAATACAAAATCAAGGAGTTGCTATTAGAAATATTAAAAATCAATTATGACATTTTGCTACTACACTTAGTAACAGACCTTTAGGAAATCTTCCGAGTACAGTGGAAGTTAATCCAAAAGATTAAAATAAGGAGCAAATTAAAGCTATTCAATTACAAAGTGGAAAAGAAGTAGAAATAAGAATCCAAAGAGAAACTAAAGTTGATGAGGAGAAGGAAGAGATTGAAAGTGACCATAATGAAAATGAACAAATACAAGTTTCCTTAGAAAAACAACAACCTCCATTTCCTCAATGATTGAAACAGATGAATAAAGACATAAAATTTTTCAAAATTTTTGGAAATCCTTCAAAAGTTAACGATAAACATTCCTTTCATTGAGGCTTTGGAACAAATGCCAAGTTATGTGAAATTTATGAAAGATATACTAAACAAGAAATAGAAGTTTGCAGATCATGAGACCATTGCACTCAGTGAAAAGTGTAGCTCTATTATTCAGAACAAGCTTCCTAAGAAGTTAAAAGATCCTGGTAGTTTTACTATACCTTAAGAAAAGTTTTTTGGAAAAGCCTTACGTGATTTAGGAGTGAGTATCAATCTTATGCCTCTATCAATTTTTAAACGTTTAAATTTAAGTGAGATTTCCCCTACTACTGTAACTCTTCAGTTAGCTGATTGATCAATAACTTATCCTAAAGGAGTTGTAGAAGATGTATTACTAAAAGTGGATAAATTTATTTTTCCTGTAGACTTTATAATATTAGATATGGAGGAAGATAAAGACATTCCTATTATTTTGGGGAGATCATTTCTCACAATAGGCAGAGCTGTGATAGATGTGCAGAAAGGAGAATTAATAATGAGAGTTAATGATTAAGAAGTAACATTTAATATTACAAAAGCTATGAAATATTCTGCAATAAAAAAAGATAATGAATGTTTTAGGAGGGAAGTTACTGATTATCTAAGTAATGAGCAATTTAAGAAAGTGTTCGAAGAAAAGTTAAGGTAAGAAGAATTTAGTGAGAATGAGAATGAAATAAAAGAAGAGAATTATGATAGTATTTTGAATATATAATGATTTAGTGATTATTCGAAGACCTTAAAAGATGACTTAGACATGTTAGAACACATATTTGGACGTTAAGTTGACCTGTGCTAAATTGAGCACTGACACTTAAGCGCCAATATCCAGTGCGTAAGCGTGGTAGTTAAAAAACATGTGTGAATTTTGGTTTTAGAAGTTTTAACTGAGATTTGGTTAGATCTAAGATGGGAGATAGTTTTAAGATGTGCCTAGGAGTTATAGGAGGAGTTTAGATTCTATAAATAGAAGGGTATGAGGAGAAGTCTCACCACACTTTCATTTAACCCTAAATTCTAAGTGAAAAAGTGAGAGTTTTTGAAAAATGTCATCTTGGGAGAGTGATTTAAATNCAAATGCCAAGTTATGTGAAATTTATGAAAGATATACTAAACAAGAAATAGAAGTTTGCAGATCATGAGACCGTTGCACTCAGTGAAAAGTGTAGCTCTATTATTCAGAAAAAGCTTCCTAAAAAGTTAAAAGATCCTGGTAGTTTTACTATACCTTAAGAAAAGTTTTTTGGAAAAGCCTTACGTGATTTAGGAGTGAGTATCAATCTTATGCCTTTATCGATTTTTAAACGTTTAAATTTAAGTGAGATTTCCCCTACTACTGTAACTCCTCAGTTAGCTGATTGATCAATAACTTATCCTAAAGGAGTTATAGAAAATGTATTACTAAAAGTGGATAAATTTATTTTTTCTGTAGACTTTATAATATTAGATATGGAGGAAGATAAAGAGATTCCTATTATTTTGGGGAGATCATTTCTCACAATTGACAAAGCTGTGATAGATGTGCAAAAAGGAGAATTAATAATGAGAGTTAATGATTAAGAAGTAACATTTAATATTACAAAAGCTATGAAATATTCTGCAATAAAAAAAGATAATGAATGTTTTAGGAGGGAAGTTACTGATTATCTAAGTAATGAGCAATTTAAGAAAGTGTTCGAAGAAAAGTTAAGGTAAGAAGAATTTAGTGAGAATGAGAATGAAATAAAAGAAGAGAATTATGGTAGTATTTTGAATATATAATGATTTAGTGATTATTCGAAGACCTTAAAAGATGACTTTCACATGTTAGAACACATATTTGGACGTTAATTTGACCTGTGCTAAATTGAGCACTGACACTTAAGCGCCAATATCTGGTGCGTAAGCTTGGTAGTTAAAAAACATGTGTGAATTTTGGTTTTAGAAGTTTTAACTGAGATTTGGTTAGATCTAAGATGGGAGATAGTTTTAAGATGTGCCTAGGAGTTATAGGAAAAGTTTAGATCCTATAAATAGAAGGGTATGGGGAGAAGTCTCACCACACTTTCATTTAACCCTAAATTCTAAGTGAAAAAGTGAGAGTTTTTGAAAAATGTCATCTTGGGAGAGTGATTTAAAGAAGAAGGAGGAAGTAATGAGAAAGAAGTTTCTTAGTCAGAGTGCACAAGAATTATACATCGGCTTCCTCGTCATTAGTGTAGAAGGAATAGCAGAGAAATCACATAAATTAAGGAAGTCATAACTTCAATTGAAGCAAAAGTGATGGAAGTGAATGAACATCTGGATCATATGGGATGACAACTTAAGATGAAGTTTAGCCATACCAGTTTTATAGAAGAAGTGGACAAGGCTATGTATTTCAAGAACAAGTAGATTGAAGAAAGTTTAACCAGAGTTGTTAACCTTCGTCCGTTCTTTCAGTTTTACATTCCAAATGTTGAAGGAGAGACTAAAGATAGGCTAGGATTTATTCCACCAAATGAAAAATGGAATTAAGCTCGTGGTTTAATGTTTGTGTGTTTAGTATTTTATTGTTAATGTTAAGTGTGTTTAGTATGTTATTAATGTGATGATTGTTTAGTGTTTGTGTTTCAGATNCGTTCTTTCAGTTTTACATTCCAAATGTTGAAGGAGAGACTAAAGATAGGCTAGGATTTATTCCACCAAATGGAAAATGGAATTAAGCTCGTGGTTTAATGTTTGTGTGTTTAGTATTTTATTATTAATGTTAAGTGTGTTTAGTATGTTATTAATGTGATGATTGTTTAGTGTTTGTGTTTCAGAATTTTCTCATCTAAGACTATTTGGATTGAGGTTTGATGTATTAAAAATGTATGTAATCATTCGTGAATGAATGTAAGTGTTTGTTTGTGAGAAATTTCATGTTATTTTGTGTTGAATTGAATTGGTTAAGATTAGTGAATCTTGCGTAAGAGAAGAATTGAGAGGGAAGAAAATAGTTGTTAAAGAGTTATGAGAGCATGTAGNGTTTGTTTGTGAGAAATTTCATGTTATTTTGTGTTGAATTGAATTGGTTAAGATTAGTGAATCTTGCGTAAGGGAAGAATTGAGAGGGAAGAAAATAGTTGTTAAAGAGTTATGAGATCATGTAAAGTTGGTTCACTTATGCTAAGACTGCATTTCACTTAAATCCAAAAAATCAAAATTTGTGCACTGGTGCCTAAAGCGCCAAGACCCCGCACTTAAGTGCTACATAAACCGAGAGGCGGGCGCCTAAGTGATGAACCGTTTGCGCTTAAGCGCTGGTTCACTAAAATCAATTTGTGAATGATTTTAAGTGACAAATCGGTCCAAAAAACTCCATTATTTTTGCTCGACGTCATCCCCTTCCTTGAGAATTCATAATTTTGGAGTTAGGGCACAATCTATTTTGGAGATTTCTAGGTGGTTTGGAGCCAAAATTGCTAGATTTTATATCTTTGAGGTAAGACCTTCACTTATATGTAAAAATTTTTGNGGTGGTTTGGAGCCAAAATTGCTAGATTTTATATCTTTGAGGTAAGACCTTCACTTATATGTAAAAATTTTTTATTTTCACCATGTGTTTTGAGCACATTCATGAGCTACCCGAAAATCACTATTCATGGTGAAAGTTTGAGAAAAATCTATGGAAAATACATGGATTTGGTAGTTTAATCTTTTATGTGTTAAGTTTACTAATTTATAGTTGAATTTGGAATTTATTATGAATTTTATATAATTTATTTAGAAATAACACCAAGAATAAAGAGGAACGAAGGAAAGGGTCAATTTGATTCAAACAAGTTCATCAGTTTGAGAGCTCAAGATTGATACAGTGATGCATTACAATCGAGAAAATTGATTCCTGAGTGGTGTTTTAAGAGTTCGGGAGGAGTTACTGAAGATCTGATTGTTTGCCTCCAGTGTGAGCGGTTCTATTTTATTTTTTTTTTTGCTATTGCAGTGATTTCCTGTTGTGCGGGAGTTCTATGCAAATTTCCCTGAAGCTGAAGGAGTCATGGTAAGGGGGAAGACAGTGCCTTTTTCACCTGAGGTAATAAATCAGTTTTATCATTTGCACCTGAGCACTTTATGTTTTTATTCAAATTATAGTCCCACCAAGGAGGAGTTAGACAAGATTATTTCAACTTTGACTATTGGAAGTGGACTTTCAAAAATTACAAATGAAATGTGAGTTAACTTTCTACTTCAAAGTTGGATGCCACTACAAAGGCATGACACTATTTTGATTCTGCTCGTCTGCTGCCTACCAATCTTAGTGAAGTGACTCGTGATCAAGCAAATTTGAATTATATCATCCAGTAGTTCAAGCCCATCGACATTGGAGCTTTGATTTATGGAGTTATTGTCAGTTCTGGAGTCGCTACTACTGCTGCAGGTTTGGGATTTACATACTTGATCTTTTCTTTATTCGAGCAGGCTAGAGTTAGATTTGACAGTTGGGAGGAGATCTTACAACCTCTTAAGCCCATTACCAATATGAATGTGAAATCTTATTCACCTTATTCCATTTTTGGCTGAGAGGAGGATTTTCTAGTAATTATGCTGCGTTGATGATCCCAAAATTATAGATGTGTAAAATTAATAAACTTGACTCTGCTTTGTAATGGTGTCAAAACTTGATTTGTTATAGATGAATAAGAAATTGAAGCAATTAAAGATGGGATTCAACGTAATTATACGTATCGTTATCAAATAATATAGGACTTTCTGATTAAGCCCCAAATATCAATCTCATGAGGAAGGTGTAAACTCGTAATGGAAATTGAAATTAGGAAATTCACAATGATAAAGAAAATCTACTACACTAATTTCAAATTTTTAGGGTTCTATCAAAATTAAATTACCAACTACTAGCAAAACTGTAAAGCAAATCTAAGCAATTACTACTAAACTATCGTTATATTTTTGTGATGAAGTTATCAAATATGAGATAAAATCTTTCCCATTATAATGAGTATTTGGTTAAATGAGAGAGGTAAATGGTTTGAATTTGTCTTGTGCCAAATAGGAGTAATTTTAATTCTCTACCCTCAGTCAAGTGTTGTAAAGAATCATTAGTTAATCTTATGTTTAGTCTCTAAATCCATGGTTAGGCTGGGAGGATACTAGCTCTCACTCCAGAGTTCCCACTTCCCTTCCCCGGAAGCTAACTCTCGCTTTAGTTTTTAAACATTAAAACCAAATTAGAGATTTTAGTCTGTCCTCCTAAAATCTCCAATTCTTCATCCAATAATGTATAATTCCCTATTTATTTGCACCCAATTCCGTGAATGAAACACTCTTTCATGGAATCAAATGTGATTCTTACTTTTAGGATTGTATGTTTCACAATAGAGTTTAACATTTCAATTGGCTAGATTGAAAAGTAAATTAAGAACGGAGTGAAAAAATCAACACAATTTATTTTTATATTTTAAAATGACATATATAAATTATCTCTTCATTTCACCATATCTCAGAGTAGGGAGAAAGATAAAAAAAACTACTCAGAACTCATGAAGAAGATACAACAAAACATGAATTTCATAAATAAAAGAAAGTTTATACAATAATAATAAACAAACACCACTTATCTGTAACTCTTCCTCAAAGAAAATCTCTTAAAGCTCCACTTGAGTCTCTTTCTCTCTTTATAGGACTCTTGATTCTCTCTTAGAAGATGTAACAAAGAAGAAATCTCTCACTTCTCTCTCTCTCCAACAACTCTTAGAGGAGAAGTCACACTTAGACTCACCATCCAACTCAAACAACTGACTTAAGACTCAACACACTACAGAATACACACGATGAAACACTAGTGGAAAATGATGAGACACTAAGGGACTTGCTTTTCTGATCAATTTTCACTCTAAATAGAGCATAACATCAGTTTTCTAAGAGAAGTGTCAAGTAACTTTTCAAACTGTTTCCAGATTCATAGAATATTCTAGCAATTTTCCCAACACCGACATTGGCGTCGTCGGCGCCAGTGGCCCGAAATTAATTTGGAGCTCTCTGTAAAATGGAACTGTCGATGATTAGTCTGGTGTTGTTGGTGTCCCCACTATTCTAAACTCCTTCCTTCATGCTGGCGCCATCGGCGTCCATGCTGGTGCCATTGGCGTTCGTGCTGGCGCCATCGGCGATGAGTATTTCTCTCCAAAACACCATTTTGACTCCAAATTCCATTCTGTTTGCTTCCTTTTTGCTCCAAATACTAAAAATCATCAACCTGTAATAAAACATGAAAAATACCTTCCCTTAAAGCACAATATAATAAAAAATGAATATAAAATATAGGTCTAAAAATGCATATATTTTTTGTGTACCAAAGTCTCCGAAACATAAATTTTACTTGTCCTCAAGTAACTCCTTTACTACATAAAAATATGACTTATGGTAAAGAGTTTAACTTCTAGTATCCATATTTTGGTCTACTAAATATCACAGCATAACTTAAGAAAAAGTTAAAATAACTCAAGTTAATACTAAAGGTATAAGAATATCTAGCAGTCAAGTTTATGATTTCTGATTCTCTATTCTTTTTCAAGGAAAATTACAAATTATCATATTAAAACCACTTAGAATATCCATATGAAAAAGAACTTCATGAAAACTTTACTAATAAATATTCCAATACTTAAATACAATTTTAAAGAATGTAGTTAAGCCTTCTTCCTTAAGATGATTCGAGTGAAACCAATTTTTTATTAGGCCTCTCCTCAAGCTTCTCTTCACATATTTTTCTTTTCTTTTCTTTCTCTCATTTTTTTTGCTTTTCTTTTAATTTTTCATGTGAGGATTACTATATCTGGATAGCCTTTAATAATTTTGAAGTTCAATATCCTCTTCTTAAAGTTACAAACATTTCACATTCCTTCACTTTATAAATTCATATTAGCTTTTGAAGAATTTTTATAAAGTTTCAATCTTTTCTTTTTACATGAAACACTAAGATTCTCATTACCTAAAAAATACTACTTCCATTACTTAAAATGGAAAAACATAGTCTAATTCTCTANGAAGAATTTTTATAAAGTTTCAATCTTTTCTTTTTACATGAAACACTAAGATTCTCATTACCTAAAAAATACAACTTCCATTACTTAAAATGGAAAAACATAGTCTAATTCTCTCATATCAAATACCTTAATCTCAATAATTAACCTTTATCATTGAAAATTTTTACTTAAGCTCACTATATATTTAGAAACACAAATATAGTTATCTAAAGTTAGACTCTAATACCAATAGTCATGTTAAATTAAAATTTTTGAAAAATATAGGTAATTGAGGACAATTAAAATTAAGTTTCCTTCTTTAAAAAGGAATTTTTCTTCCCACCCAAACTTAAATTTTTAAGAGATTAAGCAAGAAAAACTGAAAATACAGGGTGAAAGAAAATAGTAAATACATAAAGAAAAGACTTACTTGTTGAAGGTTCTGATTTTGAAACTTAACTTTGAAATATTGTAGGTCTAATATGAAAAGCTACAAGACTGAAAACATTAAATAGCACACAATATNCTTACTTGTTGAAGGTTCTGATTTTGAAACTTAACTTTGAAATATTGTAGGTGCTAATATGAAAAGCTACAAGACTGAAAACATTAAATAGCACACAATATAAAAAAAAAATTTCTTAGAAAGAGTTAACTAAAAATAAATACAACAAAGTAATAAAAGCAAACAGTACTAAAATAAATTTCAATTCAACAACAACTATACAGACTACAGTTCACAACACAACAGTTAATACAAGTCAAAGTATCACACTCTGCAAACTAAACAATAACAACAACAAAGTGCAAAAAACTATAAACTAAGCAAAAGATCAAAACTGTGACTAAGCAGGCATCTTCACTAATCCTCTTCTTCTTGTTCTTTTTTTTCTTCTTCTACATTAAAGTTCTGCTGCTGATAAGGGGTAAAGTATGCAACAACATACTTTATACTTGTATCTAACCATAGCATCATTATATGCAACAACATACTCATACTTCTATCTTGTTGAATCATCAGTATGCATATTCCTTGCGTCTAAATTTTGAATCTTGCTCTTCATCCTTCAGATATTCCCCCGCTGGATCATCATCTGCTCCATAAGTCCCTATAGAGTAGGGGTACTAGAAGTAGAAGGAATATCCCTACTGCTACTTCCTGTTCTCCATCCAACATGAGATTCATAGGTCTTAATATTTGTTGGTCCAATTGGTTTAAGAGGCTCAATCCTTTCCTCCCCGTTTCTAAAATCAACTCGTGATTTCTCACATAATGTGAAAATCAGGGCAGGGTGTCCTAAACCACCAGTCTTATTACCCACAATAATAAAATGAATGTTCTTATAAATAATAGATCCAACATCTATCATGCTCATCTGTTGGATACAGAAGTTTAGGATGACTCTATCCTTAGTAACTTCACTATGCTAGTACGTAGGTATCATTCCGGTACATATAAAGTAATGTCAGACCTTGGATACTGCATTTAACATAGAAGTATGGAAGTTTATCTTAGCGTTGTTCTTCAACTTACATCAGTAAATAATGAAATAACTTCATGCAAAGTCTCATTCATATCAGAGAATGCATTGTACTCATAGTGATATGCTCCCTGTAATTGATAAAACTCTTTGATTCTCCATGAGGTGAATTCAACCATTTTACTATGAATATAAACGTGGTCATCTGAAGTCCCCCTAAAGTTGGTATACAACTCCCTGACTATGCCAATCACAGCCTCAATAGTAAAGTAACCAAAATTCTCCCCCTATCGAGCAATAATCAATCTCTTGATGTCGGCACCTGGATTTTTGAATNATAGGGTGACTAGGAAACTGTACTGAGTGGTCACCCCTCATGTATCTAACCATAACATCATCATATGCAACAACATACTCATACTTCTATCTTGTTGAATCATCAGTATGCATAATCCTTGCCTCTAAATTTTGAATCTTGCTCTTCATCCTTTAGATATTCCCCCGCTGGATCATCATCTGCTCCATAAGTCCCTGTAGAGTAGGGGTACTAGAAGTAGAAGGAATATCCCTAGTCCTACTTCCTGTTCTCCATCCAACATGAGATTCATAGGTCTTAATATTTGTTGGTCCAATTGGTTTAAGAGGCTCAATCCTTTCCTCCCCGTTTCTAAAATCAACTCGTGATTGCTCACATAATGTGAAAATCAGGGCAGGGTGTCCTAAACCACCAGTCTTATTACCCATAATAATAATATGAATGTTCTTATAGATAATAGATCCAACATCTATCATGCTTATCTGTTGGATACAGAAGTTTAGGATGACTCTATCCTTAGTAACTTCACTATGCTAGTACGTAGGTATCATTCCGGTAGATATAAAGTAATGTCAGGCCTTGGATACTACATTTAACATAGAAGTAGGGAAGTTTATCTTAGCGTTGTTCTTTAACTTCCATCAGTAAATAATGAAATAACTTCATCCAAAGCCTCATTCATATCAGAGAATGCATTGTACTCATAGTGATATGCTCCCTGTAATTGATAAAATTCTTTGATTCTCCACGAGGTGAATTCAACCATTTTACTATGAATATAAACGTGGTCATCTGAAGTCCCCCTAAAGTTGGTATACAACTCCCTGACTATGCCAATCACAGCCTCCATAGTAAAGTAACCAAAATTCTCCCACTATCGAGCAATAATCAATCTCTTGATGTCGGCACCTGGATTTTTGAACGCTCGATCCTGAATTATTTTCTTTGTATTCAATAGACTATTGCAATGAATGATATCTTTGAAGTTGTTGAATCTTTAGTCATCATATTCAAATTTTCTCTTTCCTATGCTCGTCCGTGGTGCCATTGTAATTTTCGAGAAAAATGATAAAAACCAAATAAATTCTAAAAATTCCAAAGAATGCAATGTGGAACGTTCTAAACTTAAATCTACTAAATAAAAGTTTTTCTCCAAATGATTNTTGCTCGTCCGTGGTGCCATTGTAATTTTCGAGAAAAATGATAAAAACCAAATAAATTCTAAAAATTCCAAAAAATGCAATTGGAACGTTCTAAACTTAAATCTATTAAATAAAAGTTTTTCTCCAAACGATATTGTCAAAATCTTCCCAAAAATTTCAAAATTTCATATCTCGGCAATGTAGGAGAAATCCTTGGTGAAAATAAAAAATATTGAGTTCAAAGTATAGCTCTTACCGAGAGAAGATGAAATCCAAACTTCTTTTTTCCTTTAATCCTCTCAAACCCAAGTTGTTGCGAGCTCTAGGGGTGTAAATTGATGTTTGAAGGTGACCAAAGGGGGTAAAAATGGCATTTTTACTTTGTAAATTGCAAAATTTTGAGGGATTTAGGAATTTTCGGGTCTTCGGCGCCTTCGACGCCAAAGCTNCTCTTACCGAGAGAAGATGAAATCCAAACTTCTTTTTTCCTTTAATCCTCTCAAACCCAAGTTGTTGCGAGCCTTAGGGGTGTAAATTGATGTTTGAAGGTGACCAAAGGGGGTAAAAATGGCATTTTTTACTTTGTAAATCGCAAAATTTTGAGGGATTTAGGAACTTTTGGGTCTTGAGCGCCTTCGTCACCAGAGCCGAAATTTTTANATATATATATATATATAATTCTAGATTCTTACAAACATGATTTCCAATCCCACAAACACATACATAAAGCAAATCACACTATAATTCAGCTTCAAAATCAAGCCACAACACTAAAACACAGAAAACTAAACTGTACACATAATCAAGTTGATAGGAGTTTCAAAGCTAAGCAAATTCAACTCAAATACATAAAAAACACTAGTAATTTTAAACAGTATAAAGTCTAACTTCCTTAATTACTCCTCTTCATCTTCAGTACTATCTCCTCCTTTAATATCTCCCATAGACTGATGATGCACGTACACATGTTAGAATGGTCAGTACAGGAAGTGATCAGTTGAATTTTCATCGATCCATCCAGTCTTCATGAACATGTGTACCAAACCTACCTCAATTCATCCTATATGATCAAATTGCTCCTTCATCCTCAAATCTAAGTGATCAAAAAATCAGAAATATATCCTATTGCATTCATGATGTTCTAAATTTCATTTTCTACTTTCTTTATTTTCTTCTCCAAAACTCATGATATTCCAACTATATAGGGCATTGAGGGTGTCGAAGCATGTGATGTTTGATCCAAGATAATATTCAATGTTTCATTTCCATTCCTAATATAGTTTTCATCAATAGGATCCATGGGCTTNATTTTAAACAGTATAAAGTCTAACTTCCTTAATTACTCCTCTTCATCTTCAGTACTATCTCCTCCTTTAATACCTCCCATAGACTGATGATGCACGTACACATGTTAGAATGGTCGGTACAGGAAGTGATCAGTTGAATTTTCATCGATCCATCCAGTCTTCATGAACATGTGTACCAAACCTACCTCAATTCATCCTATATGATCAAATTGTTCCTTCATCCTCCAATCTAAGTGATCAAAAAATCAGAAATATATCCTATTGCATTCATGATGTTCTGAATTTCACTTTCTACCTTCTTTATTTTCTTCTCCAAAACTCGTGATATTCCAACTATACAGGGCATTGAGGGTGTCAAAGCATGTGATGTTTGATCCAAGATAATATTCAAAGTTTCATTTCCATTCCTAATATAGTTTTCATCAATAGGATCCATGGGCTTCCCAGGTAATAACACTTTCTCCCAACTTTCATATGATACTTGAGATTGACTGCAAAGTAAGAAGATGGTAGAAGGATGCCCCAGTCCATATATAGACCCGTGCATTATCAAACCCAAAACAGATGACAACAAGAATTGATCCCACATCAATGGGTTTTCCCATTTGAATACAATAGTTTAAAACTGCACTTTCTTTTATAACTTTACTAATTCTCATTGTAGGGAGTAATTTCATAGAGATGAAGAAATGACATTATTTAGATATTGGATTTAGCAGTAAAGCTTAGAAACTAACGTACCTGTTGTCTCTGATTTCCTAATTATCACTTTCATTTGTCAGAAATTGGTAGACATCATACATCGAATCCTTCATTGGAATAAAGTTTGCATAGTGATAGATTGGCATGATTTCTATCATTAACATATCGTTAATTTGTGACAGAGTAAATGGTAGCCACTTACCTTGAATAAAGATGACTCCCTCGTTAATTCCATGAAGATTAGGGTAGAATTATTTCACCATTGGAACAACTATTGCAATGATAGTGTAGCATAGAACATCCCAACACCTCTGTACTATGATTTACTCAATTTGCAAACTTGGGTTATTAAACCCACAATTGACAAAGCCTCTCTCCTTGATAAGTCTCTTCTTCATGATGACTCTGTCATATAATTTTTGTGCATCAAAACTAATGAAATTTCTTCGATTGAAAATCCCATATCTTGAAGTGTTTTTGGAATTGGAAGCCATGGATTTTGAAATCTAGAAGACTCTGGTCATCCAAAATGGTTTTCGTGCATTTAAAAGGACTCTTAAGCAGTTATCTTGAAGCAAAATCCATCCAAAGTTCGCCAACAACTCCCCAAACTTCAAAAACTGCACTGGGCATCATCAGCGCCAGAGCCAAATTTGCTTCCATTTTGTTTTTGTTTTAATTGATTTCTAAATTTTTGTCTAATGCAAACATTGGTCTTTATTTATTATATATAAGACTGTGTAAGATTCTAAGGTATTATCAACTCCTAATACATTATAGAAATTATAAAAAAATACTAAAAATAACTAAGATATATATGGGTTGCCTCCCATAAAGTGTTTGGTTTAACGTCGTCAGCCCGATGTACCAGTTTATTCAAGATGACTCAACATTAAGATCTCTTTAAATTGTGGCATGTGCCCTTCATAATAATGTTTCAGTCAATGCCCATTAACTTTAAATATCTGTCCAAATTTATGATCCTCAATAATAGTAGCTCCATAATGATAGAATTTAATCACATTGAATGGTCTTAACCATCTAGACTTCGGTTTTCTAGTATTATATAGTAAAACTTTCTTTTCAGGTTCAAATTTCTTTCTTATAATCTTCCGATCATGCCATATTTTAATTTTCTCTTTATAGATATTTACATTATCATATGCTTCATTTCTAATCTCTTCAAGCTCATTGAGTTGCAATAATCTTTTCTCACCAGCATCCTTTAAATTAAAATTGAATATCTTAATAGCCCAAAATGCTTTATGTTCAAACTCTACTGGTAAGTGGCATGTTTTACCAAAAAAATAAGTCTATATGGAGACATTACAATAGGAGTCTTATCGGGAGTTTTATATGCCCATAATGTGGTATTTAATCTAGCAGACTAATCCAATTTATCAGAATTTACTGCATTTTCTAAAATTTGCTTTATTTCATGATTTGATATTTTTGCTAGATCGCTAGTCTAGGGATGATAACCAGTTGAGAATCTATGCATGATAATATATTTTTTAATCAATTTGTCGATCCTGTTATTCCTAAAATAGTATCCTACATCAGTAATAATTACTCTCAGCCCTCCATATCTTGTAAAAATGTTTTTTTTTTAAATTTTGAAACACTTTGAGCATCCAATTTATGTATAGCAACAACTTCANACAACAAGAATTGATCCCACATCAATGGGTTTTCCCATTTGAATACAATAGTTTAAAATTGCACTTTCTTTTATAACTTTACTAATTCTCATTATAGGGAGTAATTTCACAGAGATGAAGAAATGACATTATTTAGATATTGGATTTAACAGTAAAGCGAAGAAACTAATGTACCTGCTGTCTCTGATTTCCTAATTATCACTTTCATTTGTCAGAAATTGGTAGACATCATACATCGAATCCTTCATAAGAATAAACTTTGCATAGTGATAGATTGGCATGATTTCTATCATTAACATATCGTTAATTTGTGATAGAGTAAATGGTAGCCACTTACCTTGAATAAAGATGACTCCCTCGTTAATTCTATGAAGATTAGTGTAGAATTCTTTCACCATTAGAACAACTACTGCAACGGTAGTGTAGCATAGAACATCCCAACACCTCTGTACTATGATTTACTCAATTTGCAAACCTGGGTTATTAAACCCACAATTGACAAAGCCTCTCTCCTTGATAAGTCCCTTCTTCATGATGACTCTGTCATATAATTTTTTTGCATCAAAACTAATGAACTTTCTTCGATTGAAAATCCCATATCTTGAAGTTTTTTTGGAATTGGAAGCCATGGATTTTGAAATCTAGAAAACTCTGGTCATCCAAAATGGTTTTTGTGCATTTAAAAGGACTCTTAAGCAGTTATCTTGAAGCAAAATCCATCCAAAGTCTGCCAAAAACTCCCCAAACTTCAAAAACTGCACTGGGCATCATCAGCGCCAGAGCCAAATTTGCTTCCATTTTGTTTTTGTTTTAATTGATTTCTAAATTTTTGTCTAATGCAAACATTGGTCTTTATTTATTATACATAATATTGTGTAAGATTCTAAGGTATTATCAACTCCTAATACATTATAGAAATTATAAAAAAATACCAAAAATAACTAAGATATATATGGGCTGCCTCTNTTCCATTTTGTTTTTGTTTTAATTGATTTCTAAATTTTTGTCTAATGCAAACATTGGTCTTTATTTATTATATATAAGACTGTGTAAGATTCTAAGGTATTATCAACTCCTAATACATTATAGAAATTATAAAAAAATACTAAAAATAACTAAGATATATATGGGTTGCCTCCCATAAAGTGTTTGGTTTAACGTCGTCAGCCCGATGTACCAGTTTATTCAAGATGACTCAACATTAAGATCTCTTTAAATTGTGGCATGTGCCCTTCATAATAATGTTTCAGTCAATGCCCATTAACTTTAAATATCTGTCCAAATTTATGATCCTCAATAATAGTAGCTCCATAATGATAGAATTTAATCACATTGAATGGTCTTAACCATCTAGACTTCGGTTTTCTAGTATTATATAGTAAAACTTTCTTTTCAGGTTCAAATTTCTTTCTTATAATCTTCCGATCATGCCATATTTTAATTTTCTNCGTCGTCAGCCCGATGTACCAGTTTATTCAAGATGACTCAACATTAAGATCTCTTTAAATTGTGGCATGTGCTCTTCATAATAATGTTTCAATAAATGCCCATTAACTTTAAATATCTGTCCAATTTTATGATCCTCAATAACAGCAGCTCCATAATGATAGAATTTAATCACATTGAATGGTCTTAACCATCTAGACTTCGGTTTTCTAGTATTATATAATAGAACTTCTTTTTCAGGTTCAAATTTCTTTCTTATAATCTTCCGATCATGCCATATTTTAATTTTCCNTAACTTTTTAAATGAAGGCATAAATGGTCCCATAAAATCTAATCCCCACATATAAAAAATTTCAACTTCCAACGTGTAGTTCAGAGGCATTTCATTTCTTCTAGAAATATTTCCTTCTTGCTAGCACCGATCACATATTTTAATATATTCATTAACATCTCTAAAAAGAGTAAGCCAATGAAATCCAGCTTGAAAAATTTTAGGTGCAGTTCTAGTAGTTCCAAAATGTCCTCCCAATTCAAAATCATGACATTGTTGAACTATTTGTTCAATTTTTTTGTAAGGCACACATCTTCCAATGATCAAATTTTTACACTATTTATATAAATATGGGTCATCCCAAAAATAAAATTTTGCATCATGAATAAATTTCTTTTATTATTGATTCTTTATATCAGGTGGTCGAAGATCACTTACAATATGATTTACTATATCAACATACCACAGTATATTTTTTTCCATCAGTACTATATAATTGTTCATCAGTGAAAGTTTCTAAAATTTCATTTATAAAATCAGTTAACATTTCTTGTTTTAGTCTAGAAAAATGATCAACTATTTGATTATAAGTTCCTTTTCTATCTACAACCACAAAATCAAACTCTTGTAGCAAAAGTATCCATCTAATTAATCTCAGTTTAGTATCATTCTTTTGCATTAAATAGTTGATAGCATAATGGTCTGTATGCAATGTACATTTAGCTTTAATTAAGTACGGTCTAAACTTATCAAAGGCATAAATAATAACTAATAACTCTCTTTCAGTAGTGGTGTAATTGATTTGAATATCATTTAGAGTTTTACTAGCATAAAATATCACTTTAAAAACCTTGTCATACCTTTGCCCTAAAACATCTCCAATGACATAATCACTAGCATCACACATTATTTCAAATGGTTTCTCCCAATCAAGTGGAACTATTATAGGAGCAAACATTAACTTTTTTTAATAATTCAAACATTTTTATGCATTCCTCATTAAAGTTAAATTTCATATCCTTTTCTAAAAGTTGACATAATGGCTTAGTAATTTTTGAAAATTTTTTTATATAACACCTGTAGAAACCAATATATCCTAGAAAACTTCTTACCCCTCTAACCGTAGTAGGAGGCAGTAATTTCACAATAACTTGAATTTTTGTTGGATCTACTTCCATGCCATTTTCAGAAATTTTATGCCTAAGTACAATTCCTCCTGCAACAAAAAAATTGACATTTTTACCAATTTAATACTAAATTTTTTTTTCACATAGTTCTAGAACCTTTTCTAAATTCTTTAAACATAATTTAAACGAAGTTCTGAATAATAAATAATTCCATTCCACATTCAATTAAATTACAAAAAATTGACATCATACATCTTTGAAATTTTGGAAGTATGTTACATAGTCCAAAAGGTATTCAATGAAAAACAAATGTTCCATAAGGTCTTGTAAATGTTGTCTTTTCCTGATCTTCAGGAGCAATCAAAATTTTATGATACCAAGTATATCCATCCAGAAAGCAGTAATATTTGTGCCTAGCCAATCTATCTAACATTTGGTCTAGAAATGGTAAAGAAAAGTGAACTTTCATGGTGGTTGCATTTAATTTTCTATAATATATACAAATTCACCAACTAGTAACTAGTCTTGTTGGTATTAATTCATTTTTTTCATTTACTTCAACTATAACACCTCCTTTTTTTGGAATACAGTGAATGGGACTTACCCAAGCACTGTCAGAAATAAGATATATAATTCCAGCATCTATCCATTATAAGATTTCCTTTTTAATATTTTTCATTATTGGGTTTAATCTCCTTTGAGGATCAGCTTTAAGTTCATATTCTTCATCCAATATAATTTTAGGCATAGAAATTGAAGGACTAATTTCTTTAATATCCGCTAAAGTCCATCGAAAGGCCTTCTTATATCATTTCAAAGTTTTCACTAATTTTTGCTCTCCAAATTCTGTTAAATCAGATGATATAACAACTGGTAATATATATGAATATCCTAAAAGCACATATTTTAAATGGGTAGGTAATACTTTCAGTTTGAGTTCAGGTGGTTTAATACTTGAAGGAATAAGATTTTTATTATCATTTTCCAAAAGATCCAAAATCTCAAATTTTTCCTGAACATAATCTAAATTCTCATTTTTTAATTCATTCTCATTCTCATACTTAAATTTCTCTTCTTTCCTTAATTTTTCTTCAAAATTCCTTTAAATCGCTCATTACTTTGATAATCAGTAACTTCTATTCTAAAACATTCATTATCTTTTTCTATCGCAAGATATTTCATAGCTTTTGTTTTATTAAATGTTACTTCTTGATCATTTACTCCATTGTTGATTCTCCTTTTTGCACATCTATCACAACCCTCCCTTTTGCAAGGAATGGCCTCCCCAAAATAATAGGAATTTTGTTATCTTCCTCCATATTTAAAACAATAAAGTCCACAGGAAAATTAAATTTATGCACTTTCACTAACACATCTTCTTTAACTAGTTTAGGAAAAGTTATTGATCAATCAGCTAATTTAATAGTTACAGAGTAGAGGAAATCTCTCATAAATTTAACCTTTTAAAAATTAATGGTGGCATAAGATTAATACTAGCTCCTAGATCACATAAGGCTTTTCCAAAAAATTTCTCTCCAATAGCACAAGGTATAGTAAAACTATCAGGATCTTTTAACATTTCAGGAAGCTCTTTCTGAATAATTGCGCTACAGTCTCATTGAGTATGATGATATTGTAATCTACAAACTTCCACTTCTTATTTAGTATATCCTTCATAAAGTTCACATAATTTGGCATTTGTTCCAAAGTTTCAACGAAAGGAATATATATCGTTAACTTTTTAAGAATTTCTAAAAATTTTATAAATTGTTTATCTTTATTCTACTGCTTCAATCATTGAGGAAACATAGTTGAAGGTTTTTCTAAATAAATTTTTATTGGTTTATTTGAAGAATCTAAATAAAAATATATATCATCATTATCTTTTCCAATTTCCACCTTCTCATTCTCAACTTCAGTTTCTCTTTGGATCCTTGTCTCCAATTCTTTTCCACTATGTAATTGAATAGCTTTAATTTGCTCCTTACCTTGATCTTTTGGATTAACTTCAACATTGCTAGAAAGATTTCTTGAAGGTCTATTACTAAGTGCAGTAGCAATATGCCCTAATTGATTTTTAATATTTCTAATTGTAGCTCCTTGACTTTGTATTTGATTTCCCATACTCAACAACAATTATTTCATAAACAACTTCTTCTCCTCAACTTGTGAGTTTCTATTAAATCCAGAAGGATAATAGGGTCTATAGATGGCAATGTTTGTTATATCCATTGAGATTGTCATTCTCAATCCGGTGATTAAAGCTTCATATTTTGCTTTATTGTTTGTGCACGGCTCTGTCAGGTTGTATGAGAACCTCAACATACCCTTATCTGGTGTGATAAAGATCAAATCAATCCCTTCTTTGCCTGATATAATTGTGCCTAATCCTTTGTCTTTTTTGGCTGACAAAGCGCCATCAAAGTACATTTCCGAGCGTTGCACACTGGAAAATTCCATTTGTAGTATTTGCTCATCTGGTACTCGTTATTGAGAGAGGACCCAGCTGGCAGTGGGTGTGCAGCGAGAAAGTCTGTTAGTATCTGTCCCTTGATAGCATGGAGGGGAACAAAAGTTATAACAAATTGCAACAAAATTATTGACCATCTTGCTAGACGTCCGGAAAGTGTTGATCGGGTCATCAGATATTGCAACGGATTAACTTTCGAGATTTGGGTAATCTTATGAGAAAGCATGTAATGTCTAAGCTTTTGAGCAATGAAAATTAATGCCAGACAATGCTTCTCAATCGGTGGATACTTTATTTCCATTGGTATTAGGCAATGACTCAAGTAGTAGAGTACATTTTCTTTACCCTCATCATTGACTTGGGCTAAGAGGGCTCCAAGAGAATCGTCTAAGGCCGCGATATAAAGTATCAACGGTTTCCCTGAAATAGGGGCTACCAAAATAGGAGGTGTCATTAGATATTGTTTAACATCCTCAAAGGCCCACTGGCATTTCTCTTCCCAAATGAATTTGGCATTCTTTTTAATTAATGCCAAGAAGGGCTGACACCTACCTGAGAGATTAGAGATAAAGCGTCTCAGACATACCAACTTCCCCTGGAAGGAACATAGTTGTTTCCAAGTTTTAAGAGGAGGCATTTCCAAGATAGCTTTAATCTTATCTAGGTCGATCTCGATTCTCCGATGACAGACAAGGAATCCTAGAAATTTCCCAGAGGTAACGCCAAAGGTGCACTTTAAGGAATTCATTTTATGGTCATATTGTCATAATCGTTCAAAAACGATCCTCAAATCGTACAAATGTTCTATTTTTTGTTTAAATTTTATGACAAAATCATCCACATAACATTCTACTTGCTTTTGAATGAGGTCATCAAGAATCTTCGTCGTTGTGCACTGATATGTTGCTCCGACGTTCTTTAGGCTGAACGACATCACTATGTAGCAGAAAATTTCAATCGGTGTTCTGAAGGTTGTAAGTGTTGCATCCTTGGGAGCCATCTTGATTTGGTTGTATCCCAATGAACCGTCCATGAAGGAGAAAATTTTGTGTGTTGAAGCGATATGCACCATCATCTCTGGTATGGGTAGTGGAGACTCGTCTTTTGGACATGCCTTGTTTAAATCTCTGAAGTCGACACAAACACGGATCTGTCCATTTTTCTTCTTAACAGGTACAATGTTAGCCAACCATGTGGGGTACTGCTCTTCTCTTACAAAGTTGGCATCTATTAATTTCTTCACCTCGGGGATGACTTATTGTTCTATTTTGAGGCGCATTCTCCTAGGAGCTTATTTTATTGGGGTTGTATTCTTGTCCTCCCCGAGTTTATGAACTGCAATCTCTGCTGATAGTCCTGGTATTTCATCGTAGCCCCATGTGAAATAATCTTTAAATTCTGTTAATAGTTTGATAAATTCTGCAAATTCTTTGTCATTGAGTAGAGAACTTATAAATGTAGGTCGGGGTTGTTCTTCAATCCCGAGGTTAATCTCTTTCAATTCATCAATGGTAGATTTAGTTTACTCCTCAATTTTTAGGGGAGCATCTTCTATTAGTTGATCAGTAGAGTCATCCTCTATATCGAGGCAATCCTCCTCTGACTCACCACCAATAACAACCATGCAAAATTCAGAATCATCGACTGGTGTAACTGTACCAAATTCGAGATCCTCTTTTAGAATTGGGAGTTTGACTTTTTACCATTCCATAATTTTTCAAAAAGTTGAAATTTATCTTTTGGCATTTGTTTTGGTAAGTGTTTCTATTAAATTAACTTTTGAACACAAGGTGAGAAGAAACCAAAAGGCACTTCCATTAATTCATTAGGATCATCATCCAAATTTATATGTTTTTCATGCTCAGTAGAGGTAGAAGCACGGTAAAATTTGATCGACCTTAAACCAACATTACTGACTTCCTTGAACTCTAAACTCTTGACCTCTTGAGGGAGAATCGGAGTAAGGGTCATAGCATTCACATAGTGGTTTATTCAATGATACATTGTTTTATATTCACTTTTCTCTGTATCTTCTACGGATATCTCGTACTAAGGTCTCCTCTGTCTTGTCATCATTATCTCATCTTCAGAACTGTCTCCATCACCAACATTGATAATTAGCATAGTCTGTTCAATAGTTAAATTGATCACTCCTCGTCCACATCCCCAGCCTTGACCTCGGGTGCACAAACTAAAAGAACTTTTACCAACTCATTGTAAGGGAGTGGTGGAAGATCGCTGAAGTGGAGTATTCTAGTGTGTCAAGTTATGATGTCAAATCAGGTGGCCCTATGATTGAAGTTCTTTAAATTTTATGGGGGCATGTTAAGGTTGATTAGAGCGAAACTAGTANCCCCACATATAAAAAATTTCAACTTCCAATGTGTAGTTCAGAGGCATTTCATTTCTTCTAGAAATATTTCCTTCTTGCTGGCACCGATCACATATTTTAATATATTCATTAACATCTCTAAAAAGAGTAAGCCAATGAAATCTAGCTTGAAAAATTTTAGGTGCAGTTCTACTAGTTCCAAAATGTCCTCCCAATTCAAAATCATGACATTGTTGAACTATTTGTTCAATTTCTTTGTAAGGCACTTATCTTCCAATGATCAAATATTTACACTATTTATATAAATATGGGTCATCCCAAAAATTAAATTTTGCATCATGAATAAATTTCTTTTATTATTGATTCTTTATATCAGGTGGTCGAAGATCACTTACAATATGATTTACTATATCAACATACCACAGTATATTTTTTTCCATCAGTACTATATAATTGTTCATCAGCGAAAGTTTCTAAAATTTCATTTATAAAATCAGTTAACATTTCTTGTTTTGGTCTAGAAAAATGATCAACTATTTGATTATAAGTTCCTTTTCTATCTACAACCACAAAATCAAACTCTTGTAGCAAAAGTATCCATCTAATTAATCTCAGTTTGGTATCATTCTTTTGCATTAAATATTTGATAGCATAATGGTATGTATGCAATGTACATTTAGCTTTAATTAAGTAAGATCTAAACTTATCAAAGGCATAAATAATAACTAATAACTCTCTTTCAGTAGTGGTGTAATTGATTTGAATATCATTTAGAGTTTTACTAGCATAAAATATCACTTTAAAAACCTTGTCATACCTTTGCCCTAAAACATCTCCAATGACATAATCACTAGCATCACACATTATTTCAAATGGTTTCTCCCAATCAAGTGGAACTATTATAGGAGCAAACATTAACTTTTTANATCACTAGCATCACACATTATTTCAAATGGTTTCTCCCAATCAAGTGGAACTATTATAGGAGCAAACATTAAATTTTCTTTTAATAATTCAAACATTTTTATGCATTCCTCATTAAAGTTAAATTTCATATCCTTTTCTAAAAGTTGACATAATGGCTTAGTAATTTTTGAAAATTTTTTTATATAACACCTGTAGAAACCAATATATCCTAGAAAACTTCTTACCCCTCTAACCGTAGTAGGAGGCAGTAATTTCACAATAACTTGAATTTTTGCTGGATCTACTTCCATGCCATTTTCAGAAATTTTATGCCCAAGTACAATTCCTCCTGCAACAAAAAATTGACATTTTTACCAATTTAATACTAAATTTGNGTAGTAGGAGGCAGTAATTTCACAATAACTTGAATTTTTGTTGGATCTACTTCCATGCCATTTTCAGAAATTTTATGCCTAAGTACAATTCCTCCTGCAACAAAAAAATTGACATTTTTACCAATTTAATACTAAATTTTTTTTTCACATAGTTCTAGAACCTTTTCTAAATTCTTTAAACATAATTTAAACGAAGTTCTGAATAATAAATAATTCCATTCCACATTCAATTAAATTACAAAAAATTGACATCATACATCTTTGAAATTTTGGAAGTATGTTACATAGTCCAAAAGGTATTCAATGAAAAACAAATGTTCCATAAGGTCTTGTAAATGTTGTCTTTTCCTGATCTTCAGGAGCAATCAAAATTTTATGATACCAAGTATATCCATCCAGAAAGCAGTAATATTTGTGCCTAGCCAATCTATCTAACATTTGGTCTAGAAATGGTAAAGAAAAGTGAACTTTCATGGTGGTTGCATTTAATTTTCTATAATATATACAAATTCACCAACTAGTAACTAGTCTTGTTGGTATTAATTCATTTTTTTTCATTTACTTCAACTATAACTCCTCCTTTCTTTGGAATACAGTGAATGGGACTTACCCAAGCACTGTTAGAAATAAGATATATAATTCCAGCATCTATCCATTATAAGATTTCCTTTTTAATATTTTTCATTATTGGGTTTAATCTCCTTTGAGGATCAGCTTTAAGTTCATATTATTCATCCAATATAATTTTGGGCATAGAAATTGAAGGATTAATTTCTTTAATATCCGCTAAAGTCCATCGAAAGGCCTTCTTATATCATTTTAAAGTTTCCACTAATTTTTGCTCTCGAAATTCTGTTAAATCAGATGATATAATAACTGGTAATATATATGAATATCCTAAAAGCACATATTTTAAATAGGCAGGTAATACTTTCAGTTCAAGTTCAGGTGGTTTAATACTTGAAGGAATAGGATTTTTATTATCATTTTCCAAAAGATCCAAAACCTCAAATTTTTCCTGAACATAATCTAAATTCTCATTTTTTAATTCATTCTCATTCTCATACTTAAATTTCTCTTCTTTCCTTAACTTTTCTTCAAAAATTCATTTAAATCGCTCCTTACTTCGATAATCAGTAACTTCTATTCTAAAACATTCATTATCTTTTTCTATCGCAAGATATTTCATAGCTTTTGTTATATTAAATGTTACTTCTTGATCATTTACTCTCATTGTTGATTCTCCTTTTTGCACATCTATCACAACCCTCCCTTTTGCAAGGAATGGCCTCCCCAAAATAATAGGAATTTCTTTATCTTCCTCCATATTTAAAACAATAAAGTCCACAGGAAAATTAAATTTATTCACTTTTACTAATACATCTTCTTTAACTAGTTTAGGAAAAGTTATTGATCAATCATCTAATTGAAGAGTTACAGAGTAGAGGAAATCTCTCATAAATCTAACCTTTTAAAAATTAATGGTGGCATAAGATTAATACTAGCTCCTAGATCACATAAGGCTTTTCCAAAAAATTTCTCTCCAATAGCACAAGGTATAGTAAAACTATCAGGATCTTTTAACATTTCAGGAAGCTCTTTCTGAATAATTGCGCTACACTCTCACTAAGTATGATGATCTTGTAATCTACAAACTTCCACTTCTTATTTAGTATATCCTTCATAAAGTTCACATAATTTGACATTTGTTCTAAAGTTTCAACGAAAGGAATATATATCGTTAACTTTTTAAGAATTTCTAAAAATTTTATAAATTGTTTATCTTTATTCTACTGCTTCAATCATTGAGGAAACAGAGGTGAAGGTTTTTCTAAATAAATTTTTATTGGTTTATTTGAAGAATCTAAATCAAAATATATATCATCATTATCTTTTCCAATTTCCACCTTCTCATTCTCAACTTCAGTTTCTCTTTGGATCCTTGTCTCCAATTCTTTTACACTACATAATTGAATAGCTTTAATTTGCTCCTTACTCTGATCTTTTGGATTAACTTCAACATTGCTAGGAAGATTTCTTGAAGGTTTGTTACTAAGTGCAGTAGCAATATGCCCTAGTTGATTTTTAATATTTCTAATTGTAGCTCCTTGACTTTGTATTTGATTTCCCATAATCAACAACAATTATTTCATAAACAACTTCTTTTCCTCAACTTGTGAGTTTCTATTAAATCCAAAAGGATAATGGGGTCTATAGATGGCAATGTTTGTTATATCCATTGAGATTGTCATTCTCAATCCGGTGATTAAAGCTTCATATTTTGCTTTATTGTTTGTGCACGGCTCTGTCAGGTTGTATGAGAACCTCAACATACCCTTATCTGGTGTGATAAAGATCAAATCAATCCCTTCTTTGCCTGATATAATTGTGCCTAATCCTTTGTCTTTTTTGGCTGACAAAGCGCCATCAAAGTACATTTCCCAGCGTTGCACACTGGAAAATTCCATTTGTAGTATTTGCTCATCTGGTAACTCGTCATTGAGAGAGGACCCAGGTGGCAGTGGGTGTGAAGCGAGAAAGTCTGCTAGTATCTGTCCCTTGATAGAATGGAGGGGAACAAAAGTTATAACAAATTACAACAAGATCATTGACCATCTTGCTAGACGTCCGGAAAGTGTTGATCGGGTCATCAGATATTGCAACGGATTAACTTTCGAGATTTGGGTAATCTTATGAGAAAGCATGTAATGTCTAAGCTTTTGAGCAATGAAGATTAATGTCAGACAATGCTTCTCAATCGGTGGATACCTTATTTCCGTTGGTATTAGGCAATGACTCAAGTAGTAGAGTACATTTTCTTTACCCTCATCATTGACTTGGGCTAAGAGGGCTCCAAGAGAGTCTTCTAAGGCCGCGATATAAAGTATCAAAGGCCCACTGGAATTTCTCTTCCCAAATGAATTTGGCGTTCTTTTTAATTAATGCCAAGAAGGGCTGACACCTACTTGAGAGATTAGAGATAAAGCGTCTCAGATATGCCAACTTCCCCTGGAAGGAACATAGTTGTTTCAAAGTTTTAAGAGGAGGCATTTCCAAGATAGCTTTAATCTTACCTGGGTCGATCTCGATTCTCCGATGACAGACACGGAATCCTAGAAATTTCCCAGAGGTAACGCCAAAGGTGCACTTTAAGGGATTCATTTTAAGGTCATATTGTCATAATCGTTCAAAAATGATCCTCAAATCGTACAAATGTTCTATTTTTTTGTTTAACTTTTATGACCAAATCATCCACATAGCATTCTACTTGGTTGTGAATGAGGTCATCAAGAATCTTCGTCGTTGTACGCTGATATGTTGCTCCGACGTTCTTTAGGCTGAACAACATCACTGTGTAGCAGAAAATTCCGATCGGTGTTCTGAAGGCTGTAAGTGCTGCATCCTTGGGAGCCATCTTGATTTGGTTGTATCCCAATGATCCGTCCATGAAGGAGAAAATTTTGTGTGTTGAAGCGATATGCACCATCATCTCTGGTATGGGTAGTGGAAACTCGTCTTTTGGACATGCCTTGTTTAAATCTCTAAAGTCGACACAAACACGGATCTGTCCATTTTTCTTCTTAACAGGTACAATGTTAGCCAACCATGTGGGGTACTGCTCTTCTCTTACAAAGTTGGCATCTATTAATTTCTTCACCTCGGCGATGACTTATTGTTCTATTTTGAGGCGCATTCTCCTAGGAGCTTGTTTTATTGGGGTTATATTCTTGTCCTCCCCGATTTTATGAACTGCAATCACTGCTGATAGTCCTGGTATTTCATCGTAGCCCCATGTGAAATAATCTTTGAATTCTGTTAATAGTTTGATAAATTCTGCAAATTCTTTGTCATTGAGTAGAGAACTTATAAATGTAGGTCGGGGTTGTTCTTCAATCCCGAGGTTAATCTCTTTCAATTCATCAATGGTAGATTTAATTTCCTGCTCAATTTTTAGGGGAGCATCTTCTATTAGTTGATCAGTAGAGTCATCCTCTATATCGAGGCAATCCTCCTTTGACTCGCCACCAATAACAACCATGCAAAATTCAGAATCATTGACTGGTGTAACTGTACCAAATTCGAGACCCTCTTTTAGAATTGGGAGTTTGACTTTTTACCATTCCATAATTTTTCAAAAAGTTGAAATTTATCTTTTGGCATTTGTTTTGGTAAGTGTTTCTATTAAATTAACTTTTGAACACAAGGTGAGAAGAAACCAAAAGGCACTTCCATTAATTCATTAGGATCATCATCCAAATTTATATGTTTTTCATGCTCAGTAGAGGTAGAAGCACGATAAAATTTGATCGATCTTAAAGCAACATTACTGACTTCCTTGACCTCTAAACTCTTGACCTCTTGAGGGAGAATCGGAGTAAGGGTAATAGCATTGACATAGTGGTTTATCCGATGATACATTGTTTCATATTCACTTTTCTCTGTATCTTCTACGGATATCTCGTACTAAGGTCTCCTCTGTCTTGTCATCATTATCTCATCTTCAGAACTGTCTCCATCACCAACATTGATAATTAGCATAGTCTGTTCAATAGTTAAATTGATCACTCCTCGTCCACATCCCCAGCCTTGACCTCGGGTGCACAAACTAAAAGAACTTTCACCAACTCATTGTAAGGGAGTGGTGGAAGATCGCTGAAGTGAGTTATCTAGTGTGTCAAGTTATAATGTCAAATCAGGTGGCCCTATGGTTGAAGTTCTTTAATTCTTAGTGGTGTCAAGTTATAATATCAAATCAGGTGGCCCTATGGTTGAAGTTCTTTAAATTTTATGGGGGTATGGTCAAGTTATAATATCAAATCAGGTGGCCTTATGGTTGAAGTTCTTTAAATTTTATAAGGGCGTCTATGATGTCAAATCAGGTGGCCCTATGGTTGAAGTTCTTTAAATTTTATGGGGGCATGTTAAGGTTGATTAGAGCGAAACTGGTTAGGATCCTACGGTTCCCTCATTCCAGCACCACTATTTTCTATTGGATTCACTTAATCCAAATGAACTTACTAAACTAAACTTAATGAGTTCCATAATTTCATTTAGACCAAGGGAAGCCTCGTTAGCAACCGTAGGTTACCTCCTCCGAGGAATTCCCGATCATCCGATAGAGACATCTTAATTTAGTTACAATTATAGTTTCGTGTGATGTTTGTGATTAAATTTTGAGTTCTTTTTTATTTTAAATGTTGTGGGGGTGATTTTTATCTTGATTGATTTTAGTTTTAGTTTTGGTTTTGGTTTTGGTTTTGTGGCTATCCTCATAGTTTTAGTTTTCATGCAAGGTGGCATCGTTGTTTAGCATGTAAGTTTGTATAAGCACAAAAGTATAGCATAAAAGTACAAGAATGACGACGCTGAAAACTGTAAAAGCATACCTGGCGAGTCTTCTCGATCCACCACCTGAAACTCAAAAGGCATGTTAAGGCAGTTTATATGAAACGGGGAAGAAAATTTTGACGAGCTACCTAACCCTAGGTCATATCTTGGTGGGTCCTTATTAATTTGATTAAGGATCATATTTGTCAAGCAAAACATATTAAGCTTAGTAGCTCTCTGAGGTGTCCAACAGGTTATGAGGAAGAAGCAGGTTCATGCTTCCCTCTTATCACCTGGTGAAAAGCCTCGAGCTCATTTAAACTTATTATGTTGCTTAATAATTCATCCTATGAACACCCTAATGCTCAATGAACATTAATGTATCAATTATCCCTAAGAGTAAGGTAATTATCATTTGTAATTCAATTTTGAATATTTTGTGGGTGAAGAATCTTAANCCAGAGGAGGACCCTTTGCTTTTGCAGTTAACCAGAAACCTTGAAGATGGCTGGCAAGTCCAAAGAATTAAGAAGAAGAAATTGCCTTTGAAATTAAAGAATCTTATGTCTTCTTCCACCCCTTTGGAGGAAGCCCCCTACCCTCCTTCCTCTAGCTCTATTAGAACTAGGAGAAGGGGGAAATCCA
>JXCR01058043.1:0-36884 GCA_002079205.1 Phalaenopsis hybrid cultivar | reverse complement strand
CTTATCTTAGAAAGTATGTGTAATAGGTTAGAGAGGTGCTTCCCTTTATAAAGGCCCTCTCCTATCACCTTCCTTCTCTTTGTACTTGGCTAAAATTTAATGAATTGGAGCTATGCTCCTTACATAAAAAAAATATATATATATATATAATATGTTAAACTGTTTAATCTGTTAAAAATTTAAGTTTGGGGGGATGAAAAATATTTTCAAAACTGGAATTTCATTTGTTCTCAAATGTGCTACAAGTGAATTTGATTTGAAAAAAAAAATTGATTATTTATTTGAAGTTATATTAGGGAAGTAAAATTTGATTTTAGAAATGAGTAAGGAAGATTTAGTTAAAATTTTTAGTAATGAAGAAAAACTTTAAGTTAAAAAGTTTTTAGATGAGAAAAAGATTAATATAAATAAGTTTATTTAGATAGATAAATTGTATTTGAAAAAATTTAGATAATTTAGACTTTTATTTTTAATACTTAAATTTCTTATATTAAAATAATTTTTAAAACTATTATCATATTTATAAGTAAAAGACTTATATCAAGACTTTGCTTTATGAAAGGAGAAGTGAAATTCAAAATCATTAAAGACCTATCCAGATATAGTAATCCTTGCCTGAAAAAGGAAAGAAAAAAAAAAGAAAGAAAAGAAAAAGAAAAGAAAAAGAGAAAGAAAAGAAAAAGAAAAAAAGAAAAAAAAAGTAGGAAGGAGAAGCTTGAGGATTAATGCCTAATCAAAAATTGGTTCTACATTTAATTTTTTTAAAGTATAAAACTTGAGAAACTCTTATGCTCATAGATATAATATAGTAAGTAAAATTATTTTTAATGAAAATTCCTATGTGGAGATAATAAAAGAACTAAATTCTAAATTTGGAAAATCTACAATATATTTCTGAATTAGATAGAAACTCATATTTTCATCTTTCTTAACTTTAAGAATTTCTAAACTTTAAGTTGGTCTCATTTACTAAATATTTTTTTCTAAATTAGACTGCAATATTTCTAAATCAAAATTTTAGTAACTCCTGAAGAAACTCATATACATATCATAAATATTTAGTTTTTAAAGTTTGAAGTATCACTTAAGGACAAGTAACATGTTAAGTTTCGGAAATTTTGATACACCTAAAGTATATAGTGTTTTTAGAAACATTTTTAATGGAATGTATTTTTGTTTTTTTCTTGCAGATATAGGTAAAAGGGTGAAAAATGCTTAAAGAAGTGAAAAATAATCAATTTTGGAGCAAAAAGGTTAAAAATGTGCAAAAGATTTTTGGTGCCTAAGCGCCAGATCCGGCGCTTAAGTGTCAGTTAAACAGAGAAGGCCGTGCTTAAGCGCCAGAGGAACCACGCTTAACCGTCAGTGGCAGTTATTGGGTGAGTAAATTTGGTTTTTGTGAATTTTGACGAGGTTTTTGAAGCACCATTGGCTTAATAGGTGGTTATAACCACCATAGACAAAAAGTATCATGAAAGGATGCATCTCTTGGGCAAATACATCGAATATATAAATATTTTGAAGAGAAACCAAGGCACCTTTTGAAAATTATAAGAGAAAGAAGAGAGGACATTGAGAAGTGTCCTTAAAATGTCTAGAACAGTGTGAGTCGTGAAAGTATTGAAAAGTTTTGAAAGTTCTCATTTGGGGAGTTATTTCGAAGAGGTTTTTAGGCACCCCTTTTACTTTTATTTCATCCTTTTTCTTATTTTATTTTGACTCGTTGTAAAGAGAAGAGAATCAAAGAAACTTCAAGAGTTTGGTGGAGGACTTGAGATAAATTTTTATCTTTCTATTTTGAGACTACTTTTGGTTTTAATTGAGACTTATTGTTGGTTTGACAATGATTTCTTCGTTTAAACTTAAGTGTGGTTTTGTTTTCTCCATGTATTCTAGGTAGTTTAATTTATCTTTCTTCTTAAAATGATAAGTAATTAAGTCTTGGATGGAAGTTGTGGAAAGTATTGATCTTCAATGATGGAAGAAATTGTGATGATTTAAATCCATGCACTTCATTTATTTATTGATTTGGCCAATCCAGCTATTAAAATTTGTTGCGAAAAGATGTAGGAACCGGGCTGGTATTATATCAGTCAATAATTAGAGAGAATCACATGAGGTGGATGAATGAGAATGTAGTTCATATGATTGAGTACAAATAAATAGGGAAATATTCATTGAAGGGTGCAAAGTTAGAGGACTTTAAAGTGACAGGTTAAAGCCGCCAACTTGGTTTATTGTTTTAGGTTCTGATATGAGAAAGTTAGCCCCCAGGTGAAGGGAATCGAGGGAACTCTAGAGTGAGAGCTAGTATCTTCCCTGCCTAACCGGTCTTCAGAACTATTTGAACTTTAAATTAGCCAATGTTCTTCATAGAATCTCTAGTAAGGGTAAAGAATATTACTACTCCTATTTGACAAAACACAATTTGCATACTTTCACAATAGAATTCCTATACTTATTACTGATTCATAACAAGAAGAAAGATATTTTCATACTTAGTGTTTTTCTTCTACAAAAGCTCTAGTTATTAGTTTAAATTTTTATCGTTCTATCAAAAATATTGAAAATACCAAAAATATTTAAATTTTCATTACTGTAAAAATCATCTTTAGTTTAAATAATTCTCTTTTTATTTAAAATAGAAAGTTTGTTGTTCAATAGTGCAGATTGTATATTCTCCCTGTGGGTTCGTTATTCAGGTCTTAATCAAAAAAGTCTTATATTACTTGATAACGATACGTATACTTATGTCGTATCCCCATATATATAAATTAAAAGTTAAATTCTTATTTTTCTTCAGGGTCAAGTTTTTGGTTTTGTTACAAACTAATGTAATATAAGTGAAATATAATCTGAATTATTTTTGCACTTTGCATATTAGTTGTTAGCATGTTATTTTAAATTTTCATTCCTGCTTATATATATCTGATGCTAAAATGTTTAATCAGTTAAAAATTTAAGTTTGGTGACGGGGGATGAAAGATATTTCCAAAATAGGAATTTAATTTGTTCTCAAATGAGCTACAAGTGAATTTGATTTAAAAAAAATGATTATGTATATGAAGTTATATTAGGGAAGTAAAATTTGATTTTAGAAAGGAGTAAAAAAATTTACTTGAATTTTTTTAGTAATGAAGAAAAACTCTAAGTTAAAAGTTTTTAGTGTAGAAAATGTTTAATATAGTGTAACTATCTTTAGTAAGAAAAATTATATTTTTGAAAAATTTAGAGAATTTAGACTTTTATTTTTCATACTTAAATTTATTTTATTAAAATAATTTTCAAAACTATTAGTAGATTTATAATTAAAAGACTTATATCAAGACTTTGCTTTAGGAAAGGAGAGGAGGAATTCAAAATTATTAAAGGCCTATCCAGATATCGTAATCCTTGCCTGAAAAAAGAAAAAAAAAGAAAAGAAAAGAAAAAGAAATAGAAAAGGAAAAGAGAAAAAAAGAAAAAGAGAAAATGTAAGGGAGGAGAAGCTCGAGGATTAGTGGCTAATCAAAAATCGGTTCCACATTTGATCTTCTTAAAGTATAAGACTTGAGAAACTCTTAAGCTTAGGGATATAATATAGTAAGTAAAATTATTCAAAATAAAAAAATTGAAGTAGAGAAAATAAAAGGACTAAATTCTAAATTTGGAAAGTCTACAATATTTCTGAATTAGATAGAAACTCATATTTTCATCTTTCTTAATATTAAGAATTTCTAAATTTTAAGTTTGTCTCAATTACTAATTTTTTTTTCTAAATTGGACTACTATATTTCTAGATAAAAATTTTAGTAACTCCTAAGGAAACTCATATACATATCATACTTATTTAGTTTTTAAAGATTGAAGTGTCACTTGAGGACAAGTAACATTTTAAGTTTGGGAGATTTTGATGCACCTAAAATATATAGTGCTTTTAGAGGCATTTTTATACCTATTTTTGAGATATTTCACTTTAATGGAAGGAATTTGTGTGTTTCTCTTTCAGGTACAGGTAAAAAGGTGAAAAATGCTTAAATGAGTGAAAAAGGATCAAATTTGGAGCACATAGGTAAAAATTGGGCAAGAGTTTTTTGGCGCCTAAGCGCTAGATCCAGCGCTTAAGCACCGGTTAAACAGAGAAGGCCACGCCTACGCGCCAAAGGCCTCACGTTTAAGCGTCAGTGGCATTATTAGATGAGTAAATTCGGTTTTTACAAATTTTGAATAGGTTTTTTAGGTTTTTGAGGCACCCAATTGCTTAATAGGTGGTTACAACCACCATGGACAACAATTATTGCGAAAGGAGGCATCTCTTAGAGAAATATGTCGAATCAAGACATATATTGAAGAGATACCAAAGTACCTTTTGGAGATTTATAAAAGAATGAAGATTGAGTCTTTGAAAGTGTGCTTGAAAAGAGAAATTTATGAAAGTTCTTGAATTGGGGAGTTAGTTCGGAGAGATTTTCAGGCACAACATATTTATTTTATCCTTTTTATTTTAGTTTTTATATTGAGAGTGATTGAAAAGAGAAGAGATTCAAAGGAATTTCAAGAGTTCAGTGGAGGACTTGAGATAAGTTTTTATCTTTTGTTTTAGACTACTTTTGGTTTTAATTGAGACATATTGTTAGTTTGACAATGATTTCTACTTTTAAACTAAAGAATAGTTTTGTTTTCTCCATGGATTCTGAGTAGTTTTCTTTATTTTTCTTCTTAAAATGATAAGTAATTAAGTGTTGGATGGAAGTTGTGGAGAGTATTGATCTTTAATGTTGGAAGAAGTTGTTATGATTTAAATTCATGCAATTTCATTTACTTCTTGATTTGTCCAATCCACAATAACAATTTAAAAAAATAACTAGAGTATTGCAGATAAAAACCACTAAAGATTAAAAATATCTTTGTTCTTATCATGAATAAAAAATAAGTAATAGGAATTCTTTGTTGTTCCAAATAGGAGCAATAATATTATTTACCCTTACTAGAGATGCTATAAAGAACATTATCTAATTTAAAGTTTGAATAGTTCTGAAGACCGACTAAGTATGGAAGATACTAGCTCTCACTCTAGAGTTCCCTCGATTCCCTCCACCTAGGGGCTAACATTCTCGTAACAGAACCTAAAACATTCAACCAAGTTGGGGGCTTTAACCTATCACTTTAAAGTCCTCTAACTCTACACCCTTCAATTAATATTTCTCAATTTATTTACACTCAATCAAATGAACTACATTCTCATTCATACAACCTTATGTGATTCTTTCCAATTATTGACTGAGACAATACCAACCCGGTTCTTACATGTTCTCACAATAAATTTTAACATATCAAAATATTGAAAATACCAAAAATATTTAAATTTTCATTACTGCAAGAATCATTTTTAGTTTAAAAAATTGTCTTTTTAAAAATAGAAAGTTTCTAAAATTGCATATTACATAATCTCTATGTTGGTTCGATATTCAAGTCTTAATCAAAAAGTCCTATATTACTTGATAATGATATGTATACTTGTGTAGTATCCCAGTATATATAAATTAAAAGTTAAGTTCTTATTTTCTTCAGGATCAAGTTTTTGATGTTGTTGCAAAATAAGGATATATAAGTAAAAAATATAATCAAAATTATTATTATACTGTTGCATATAAGTAGTAATCCTGGATCATTAAACCTAATAATTTTTTTCCAGAACAAAAAATTCTTAAGAAAAAAATTATTCTAGAAATTTCATGAAAGTGGTTTTGCAAATTGTGCTTATTGATGTGTAGATTATTTCCCTACAAGTTTCATTATTAATTCGGTCAAACATTTTTTGATATTGATTCATTATTAATTTGGTCTAACATTTCTTGATATTTGATATGTCAAACTTGCTAGTATTTATATGCTTCTATCTATATAATATAAGTTAAATATGATAAAAATGAGGGAAGTGTAGGTGGTTGTGGTTGGGTGCTGTACGTTTTGTACAATAAAGTGAAGGTATAAGTGGAAGATGACGTATAAGGGAAAAAGGAAAAATATTAAAATAATTCAAGTAAAAAAGTAAATTTTGATTATAATATTATTTTCTTACACTTATGATATTGTGTTTCTTTAACTTTTGCTTATGTGTGTTGTAGTTATAATTTTTTATATTAGCACTGTGATAGATACTATATATTATGTTGTACTATACTCAATTTATTCTCTGTGAATATGTGTTTAGTTTTTTAAAATATTAAGAATTTTAGTAAATTTTGATTAGCCTACTGAGCTGTAGTTGTTCTCTCTCTCTCTCTCTCTTTACTCGCATGTGTTGTTTCATGAAAGGGTAAGGCTCAATTTTAGCAGAGACTTTTGTGTAACTATTGAGAGTTTGTTATTAGATATATGTTTTTTTTATTATAATGTGAAATGATCTGAATAAATTGTTGGTATTTTTATTTTATAATATTTTATAATATTAGTGGCTCTTTGTTTATGACAAATTGAAGAAAAATGAAAAAATAAAATTCCTTTCAAATAGAATTTGGGAAATAAATTATCTATTATGGCCTTTACACAAACAGACCAACCTCAATATAATGGGTTGCATTTAGTAAGGTTGGGACGGAATTTTCAGCGTCGGAGCATTGTATTTGAAGGAATTAATTTATAAATAGAGCTATAGGATTAATTAGTAGATGAGTGTAAGAGATTTTGGCAAGAATAATTTTCATTTCTTCCCTTTCTTTTATGAATGTTATATTAAGTTATTGCATATGCATGTTAGGTGTAAGTATTTGGTAATTATTGATTTCCAAAGTTAGTATGGGATAGATAAAGAGTGTTATAATTATGTTGGGGCAATGCAGAGTATAGTGGGTGCTCTTTTGTCATATTATATGACTCAATTTTCAGTTTGGTGGCATAATTGGTCGATGATTTTCAGAGTTGAATGTGTACATTGGGAGTAACATAGGGAGTAAACATTTTAAATTATTCTTAAGATTAAAACTCTCTTATTACAAGGGGCAGTTGAATCTTAATTAGCTGATAATTGGTTATAGAGACTAGAGATATAATTTGAAAGCACGTAGTGTCTAGATGATTGTACGATACCCCATAAATGTTTTTACTTGATGGTGAAGATGAGCACTGATGGCTAAACAAAAAGAGAGAAGTTTCAAGAAAAGCTGAATGTTGCGATATTTTTGAGAAATTGACTCATACATTTAGAGATTTTTTTTGTACCACCAACAACCAAAGAACAGATGTACGAGTCCTTTTCGAAATTTATTCAAAGGAATAAGATGGTAATGTATTATCAGCTAAGTTTACTTCATTAGTAAGATATGCTTCAAGATTAGTTAGTACTTCAAAGGAGAAGTGATATAGTTTTTTAGAGAACTCAAGGAATTTTTAAGGTATTCTCTTACTCATTTTATGATCAAAGATTTTGTTGAGTAGTAGAGAGGGCACGATTGATAAAAAAATATCTGATGACTACACAACATCATATGGATGTGAGCCAGAAAAGATTTTGCGGAGAGTTTCTTAGAAGTGGCAGCAGTAGGAAAAAAAGTCAATTTAGGTCGTACGACTCTAAGAGAGATTCTGCAACTATCGGGGCAAGGGTTCATCTTTAACAGTGTGTAGTGCTCCAATTTAAAATTTATGTGCAAGGATACATCATGACCAATATTATTTATTTTTTAGGGAAGTATTTTAAGTGTGATCAACTTCACCACTAGATAGCACAGTGTCCTTTGAAAGCATTTGACAATGGATCTGATGCTTAAGTGGACCGGAGGGTTAATAGATAGAAAAAGTTGGTCTGATACCCGTCTCTAGGTGCCACTACACTCTAGGGCTCATGCAAGTGCACAAGTCGTATCTATAATATCTAATTTGAGAGTTTGGAATATCGACCCCACATAGAACAATTTGATTCCAAAATATGAAAGTTCTAGCCTATAAACTTTGTTCTTAACATGGAATTTAGATTGGGTTATGTTGACCTCATTTCTTGGTGAGGTCTAATTTTCCTCTTAGTACTTAGGATCTAGCCATATGAATTTCCTTTTGACTATCCTATGAGACTAGAAATGGAATCCACCTGCGTAGAAATTCAAACCACCTCCTTGCTCTCTTAAAAACTCTACATGGATGGTCATGAACCTCCAGCACTTGTAACGTTAAGACCAACATATGAGGATTCAAGGATGAGTCCCCATAGGACAGTTGAACTAAGGGCAACCGTAGGTGGCTACGATTTGGTCTCTCACACACTCAAGCACATCAAAATTCCACATTTGTCCTAAAACCCTAAAAGCATACCCATTGAACTTATTTCCATTTGCTCTTTTTGAAACTCATGTGGGAGGTCAACAAGCTCTTAGCCCTTTGGCTAGGGTAGCTAGGACCAACTCATAGAGAATTCAAAATGAGCTTCCACTTGGTTACATTGCTCAAATAAGGAGATCATCATGAGTTGCATACAAAATGTCTTTTCAATTCCACATAAACACCCAATTTTGGCCTTCTAGCCCCTAACTTCTCCAAAATTACCAAAATGCCCATATATCCCTAAATTTCTAAAAGTGGTCCAAATCCTAAAATTATCTTCAAAAATCATATCAAATAACTCCAAATCAATCAAATTCACAAAAAATACCTGATTTTCTTCAATGCTTCCAAAATACCCCCAACTTTGCCAAAATTACCAAAATACCCCTCATACCAAAAAATTTGTCAAAATCCTAATTCCACCCAATTTCATCCCAAATATCATTTGAAACTTCCCTAAATTATTCAATTGCCCTAAATTTGCCTAATTTGACTAGATTTACCAATTTTGACCAAAATCCAACTTTTACCCCTAACTTGTCAAATTCTCCATATCAATCCCAATTTCCTCCAAATTCATTTCAATTTCACCCAACTTTAATCCCAAATTGTACATCAACATATCCAATCCCAATTTACACCAATTTGGAGCCTAATTGAACCAGCCTCCAAACCTTAATTTCAATTTTAAGCCAAAATCCTCAATTTGTCCATAACCCTAAATATCATCAAATTGAACCCCATAACCGACCCAATTCCCCCAATTTTCAATCCTAAACTCTTCATAACATCCTCTAGGATAATTTAAACTCTATGGATATGTTTTTCTCGCTAGATGAAGCTATAGGATCAAACCCCATGTGATTTGGTTAGTATTAAGAGAGATCTTAAGTTTAGAAAACATGTCATTCTCAGTTTAGGTTAGATGGGGAAGATGAACTCATGCTGTCCATTTTCACATCTTTCCATCAGATGGAGGAGGAGTTGGATGAGGATACAAAGCATAAAGCGAGGGTCCAGTTAGCACTGACATGGAGGACAGCGTCAAATAGAAGCATGCGGCATGGACTTTCAGAGCTGCCAAGGATCGAGTCAGCGCCACATGGATAAGTAGGAAGATAGGCTTTTAAATGATTTAAATAATTTAGAAACTTCAAAAAATCATAATTTAGCATAGAAAAATCGTAAAAATAATATAAAAACACCACTTTGCTAAGTGAAAAAAGGAGAATCATGTGGACCAAAAATAAAAATTATGTACATTTAAATTTATTAAATACTCTAAATCTTTATTAAATCATAAATAATTAAATGTTAATCACCATAATATGAACTTTTGAGGGTATGTTCTCTCTGTAATTAGAAGTGTTCTCTGATTTTTCTAAAGACAAAGAACACCCTTAATATGGTAAATTCTAATTCACAAAGTTAAGTCACCCTTTTTCTTAAAATTAATTATATAATTTAAAATAAAAATAAAAAAATATGATGTTTATTTTCATAGGTCCACTGTGTTCAGAGGGGCATAAGAAAAATAAAACCTAATTTTAAATGTCTTTAAAATGTACTTTCCTAAATTAAGTCATTTAAACACATAAAATTAAATTAAATAGACATTTAATCCAAAAAACCATAAAAATAATCCAAAATGAAGATGATGAGTATATTAAGCCTCTGTAAAAATTTTAAGCCCATTTAAATGTATTTCATATCAAAATCTATTTTTCTAAGTGAGATTTTTGTACTAAACTAATTATAATAAATAAAATATAATAAAAAAATTATGAAAGGTATTTTTGAGTGTTCCTTATCAACAGGGACACCCAAGAAAAATAACATTGATGTTAAAGTAAAAAATTCTTTTTTGAGCTAATTTTTAATTTAAAAATAATTAAAAATAAATATAAATAATTAACAATCACAAAATACCAAAATGTACCAAAATATCACAATTTGCTCTCTAGTCATTTGGGAACATTGAAAATACTTTTCCATATTATCTTAATATAGTTATGTATTTTTAAATGGCTAAAATGTATTTTCCTTAATTTTGCAATAAATAATTACAATAAATAAAATAAAATTCACAAAAATGAAAAGTTTGTTTAACTGAGTTCTCTAAACTTAGAGAGATTAGAGAAAAATTAAAAAAAAATATTTTTCTTAATTTTTATTATATTTTATATTTAATTAATCACCAAAATAAACAAATAGTTATAAAAATTAAAATATAATTCAAAAATTCATGAAATTTGACTAAAGTGGTCCTCTGACCTTGGTGAACCTCCAGTAATTTGCCTAAGAACTGAAACTTTACCTTGGTTAATTAAGTGAATTAACTTTGGAAATTCCTAAATTTGGACTAAAATAATTATAAAAAAATTATGATCTGAAAAAAATGATTTCTTCTATAGTATTTCAAGTAACCCACGAGAGATAGGTTAGTAAATTCTTAAGCATATATAAATTAATTTAAAGGACTTATGAAGTTAGGAGCCTAGGGGAAAAAATGTGATTTTAACCTTTTCACCCCTATTTAGATTTAGGATGAGCTAATGGCTTAAGGATAATATTTAATTCTAAGAAACATCTTATTAGAACCTGAGGGAAGGAGGTAGAAACCAATTCACCTTCACTTTTAGAAAAGAAGGGTATAACTGTAATTATCCAAATTGTTAAACATTGGAAGAAGAAACCAATTTGAATGATCTAAATGTTTGGGACATAAGTCGGGAAGTCAATAACTTACTAACCTAGAGTCCCAAACTAATGGTTGAGTTGTAGGCAGATCTTTTATTATGAAAAAAATGTTCTTAATATGACTTTTTTTTTAATTACAAATCCACCCCTAATGACTTAAGATATTTTTAGTGACCTAAGTTGAATTTAAAGACACTTAAGAGTTAGTTGAAAGATAAACCATAATTAATTCACTTCAAGCACTACAAGCTCAAACTTGCTTATCCCCTCTCTTATGATTTGGTTGAGGTATAGAACTGAGCACGACGTAAATCTAATGAAATTTGAGGTGATCTATTGTTAAAATGAACTCGAAAAATGATTTAAAAGACTTTAAAGGTTGTCTAGGGTATCACATCAACAACTTTATAATCTTTTGGATATTTTGACGACAATTGAACTTAATATGCTTTATTCAAAAAAATCATCCTTAGAACCTCGAGGGACTCACCAAGTTATGAATCGTGGTCTCTTTTGAATTTAAATCATTAAGGCTTCACTACTACTTGTAGTTGTTATTACTTTACACCTTAAAATATATGCATGTTTATGAACGCTAACATATCTGCAGAGGTAGTGAGAAGAGGCCAGGTATGCATTTACCTTTTATGTACTGCAATCTTTTCTTTACTTTATTACATTTCTTACCCACATTTGTTTAAATTGAAAGCAACATTGGAATAAAAAAATATGAAAACAAAAACATAAACAGCAAAAGGAAACAAAATCACACTTTTAAAAACATTTATACAACACTTTCAAAATAACGCACAAATATAATACGTCCTTTTTAATTTACGGGAGTCCCTCGGGTGTGGTAACCTACGGGTGCTAACGAGATCTCCCCAGTTTAAATAAGCTTAAAAACTTTTTTATGCTAGGTAAATTCAAAAGAAAGTAGTGGTACTAAAATGAGGGAGCAGTGATATTTAAACCGGCTTCATTTTAATCAACTTTAACCCGCCCCCCACCCCCCCAAAAAAAAAGAAAAAAGCACTTGAACAACAACAAAACCTATCACATAAATTGCAATATTATAAAACCTTCAAACTAAGCCCCTAGTGTTGGTGCAACAAGGAGCTCTAAGTAGGATGCAATTGGACAGATGACAATCATAAACAACAAAATGGGTCTACAATAACAAATCTTTCTTTAGAATTTAAAAACAAGTCATAGGACTTAGAGGTAGCCCATCTAGCACGACGTACATTCTCAACTAATCTTTAAGGCTTTGCACAGTTGTATTGTGCAATATAAGCTCTAACTTGCTTTAGGCTCTGAGGTTGTTATTTGCTACGACATCAAACCACTTATTTTTCAGGCTATTTGTATGACTGTGTCATGGAAGTGTAAGTCCTAAATAATAAAATTGGCAGGATGAAACATCAAATATTTTTTTCACAAAATTTAAACTAAACAGTGGGATAGTTTGAGAGGTCACTGAGGTGCCCCCTTAGATCAGTGACCTCTCATACCATTCATTCCTTTGAATTTTTGAAAAGAAATAATCACATTTGATCAATTCCCTTTTAAACTTACAATGCCCAAACTTACAAGCCTTAAACTTTGAAATTATTTAAAATAAAACCACTAATATGAATCCGGAGTATTCTTAAGGTACTTCGATTACTTAAGATGTAATTAACTAAAGGCACTTGCCTTTATAGGGAACTTTGCAACCCAGTGGTGTGCTTATGGTGTGTGTTATTTTCTAAGTGTTTTATGCCAATTTAAATCCCTAGTAACAGTGCCAAAAACTTGACTCATGACAAACTTACACAGTAATTTAGCTTCCAAAAATATGGCCAAAATCTTGATTATATTTAGTATTTAATGTGCAAATTTGAAATTCTACATAAAATATATAAAATGGTTCACACACTAAGGGATCTACGCAAGTGCACGTATCACTTCAGGCAATATAGGACTTTCTTTAAATACTCCAGTATCGATCCCATAGAGAAGCGTAGTAAGAAATCCCTTAAGCTAATTCTATTCTACTACTATGAAGTCTTAGTTTGGAAAATGAAAATTTATATGATAATAACATAAACCACAATATTCAAACTATAAAAATTAAAGTAAGAAAGACAAGTTAAAATGGGTTTAATGAATGCTAAAAGAAATGTAACTAAAAAAACTAAGTTTACTAAACTAACTTCTAAACTTCAAAGTTAAATTTACTAAGACTAAAAAAGTTTTATGATGAAGAGTTCAATTTTAAGAAAGCATCCTTCCCCTTTACAATGAGTACATGGTGGAGTAATTAAAATCATTTAAAGCTATATATAAAATTGTATTGTGCCAAATAGGATCAATCCTATCCATTACCCTCTTTCAAGTGTATAAAGAACATTGGCTAATCTAGAGTTTGGTCTCTAATTCCGAGATTAGGTTGGGAGGATACCAACTCTTACTCCAGATGTTCCTGTTCTCCCTCTCTTGAGGGCTAACATTCTCACATTAGTTTACAATTAACTTGACAAATTAGGGATTTAAGTCTATCTCCTTAAAATATTCAATTTTACATCCAACAAAGTATATTTCTCTATTTATTTGCAGTCAACCCCATGAACTACATTCTCACCCATGAAATTGAGTATGACTCTTACCTTGTTGTAGAAAGCATAACCCTTTCGGATCTTAAATTTCTAAATAAATTTGAACTTTTCAATTGGCCAAATCGAGAAGTAAATGAAGATCGGAGTTTAAATCATTACAAATTATTGCATTAAAAATATTCCGTAACAAAACTAATTCTTCATAAAACAAAATCTCATTGTAGGGAGAAGGGTAAAGAAGACTACTCAGAATTCATGAGAAGGATACAAAAAAACATGAATATATATATAAAAATAAGTTTATAAAATAAAGAAAGGAAATAACACAACTTATCTCACACTCCTTCCTAAAAAAATCCCTAGAAGTTCCATTTAAGAACTTTGTCTCCTTACAGTCACACTCAATTCTCTCGAAGAAATGTAATGAAGAAGAAATCTGTCACCTTCCCTCTCCTCTTGTAACATAGAAGAAAATACTCTCCTATAAAAAGCCTTCCTCTCACTCTCACACCACATTCATGCCCTAGACTTCTCTCCTTTTTAATTAGGGGTTACCTCCTTTCAAAAAAAGTTCAAACTTTCCACCTAAAAACTCATCAAAAGTCATACCTTTTAAATCCCAAAAGACATGTTCATTCATTCAAGAGACATGTCTCTTCATTAAAGACACTTCCAAAGTGTCTAGATGCATTGAATCACTCCATGAGGTGTTTGAATCATTTGGAGCACTCATGCACCAGTTCTCCAGATTTTGTCACCTCAGGCACCACCTTGCAGCAACTCCATTGTTTTGTTCTGTTTGGCTCTGTTTTAGCTCTATTTAACGCGTTTGAGTTGTGTTTCGCTTCAAATAAATATACCTACAAAATAAGCATGAAAAAAATATTTCTTTAAATTGTAATTTTATTCAAAAACATGTGAGAAATGTAAACTAGATTAAGAATTTAAAGAAATCTAAAAATGTGCCAAGTCAGAATTTTCTTTCTTGCTCTTTTCTACTCCAAATTGCACAATTTTTGCTTCATTTTCTCCAAAATTCAATTTCTTGTTCTTGAAATAGAAATTTTGCAAAATACCTTCCTGTGAAGTGTAATATCCTCAGAAATCATTAAAATTGAGCATAAAATTTATATGAAAAAGTAGGTATTTTAGGTGTGTCAAAATCCCTCAAATTTAAACGTTACTTGTCCTCAAGTGACACTTCCACTACATAAAAATATGATTTAGGATTGAGATTAACTTCTAAACTTCTATACTTTAGTTTAATAAATAAAATAGTATAATTTAAGAAAAAGTTTTAATAACTTAGATTAAAACAAATGATAAACGATTCCACCTGGATCAAAATTCCATTTAAGTAATCCTTGATCAATCACCCAATCTTTTCTAGATCCTGGGATTCCTAAAAAGTCCTCAAATTTAAAATTTTCTTTCAGCTCTTCTTATTAAGATTAATTCATATCATTATTTCTTATATTTATTTATAGAACCAATATTCTTCTAGTGATTTTTTCAATTTTCAAATTAATATCATCCTTAATATTTATAAGAAATGGATCTTTATAATATACTACATGATCTCCCAAATTTTGAATCAGATTCTCTCTAGATAATTCAAATTCTGGATGAAATTCTTCTAGGTTAGTCTTTTGTTTAGGGTTGCCTTTCAATTCTTTCTTTTGGTACTGAGTAAATGGTAGAGGTGATTTTTCTATATTTATCTTAGTTGAGGAAATAGGTTTTTCTAATTCCTTAAGAGTTTTTCTATTGGTGTTTCAATCGCCTTATCCTCATCTCTCAACTCAAAGTTCTTTTGAAACATATCCATGAATTATCTTCTATATATTAGTTCAATAATTTTATATTGCCCATCATTCATCTCCTTAGGGTTTATCTCAGGGTCACTAGGTAAAATCTCTGGGGGGTAACTGTTAATTGCATTAATAATGTGCCCTAGTTGGTTTTCTATATTCCTTATTGCAACATTTTGATTTTTGAGCTCACTCTTCATTTGAATCACAACCTCTTCTAACATTAATTCCTTCTCGTCATTCTGTGGGTTGGAGTTAAATCCACGAGGAAAACAAATTTCATCATTAAAATCACTCTGACTATTCTAATTACATGTCTGATCAAATTATTTTTCCTCCTAAAATTGGGTTTCTCGTCCAAAATTATTATTCCAATTAAAATTCAAAGAATTTTCCTAACTTGGGTTGTAATAATCAGAATAAGAATTATGTATCTCATGGCCAGTTTCAATCCATTGTTAAAATGAATTTCCCTCAATAATTGGGGTTCCTTGAGGATATCTTTTTATGTATTGATCTAACTTTATCTCAATATCTGCGACCTGAGAAATTAAAATTGTAAGCATATCTTCTTGAAAATTTGTCATTCTCTTGGGGTTTACCCTTTCAAAGCTAATAACATTATAATCCAAGTATGAATATTCATTATATTGTTGATCCGCCATTTCTACATTAACTTCATGGAGTCTTTTCAATTCTCTCCCAAAAGTTCTCTCCAAACCTGACTTGTAAAATTCAAGGTATGCAGCTCTTGAACTATGCATACAAATCTAATGACTTAACTAATAGGACAGATAAAAATTTGTTTTTGGTATTTTGGATTTTCTTTAAAATAAACACATAATAATTAAACACACTATATAATAATACTATAAATTCCAAATTTAAGTTTTACGGGTTTAACTAAAATTCTCTTAAAGTTATTACCGAAGCGTCCTTAGTAACGGTGGAAAAAACTTGATAGACCCTTGGTGTGTGATATTTCTCTGCGTGTTTTATGTCAATTTAAAACCCTAAGAACAATGCCAAAAACTTGACCCGTCCCAAACTTATGTAGTAATTTAGCTTCCAAAAGTATGGCCAAAATCTTGACCCAATATAAATGAAGTATTTAATGTGCAAAATCAAAATGTGATATAAAATATATAAAATAGTTCACACACTAGGGGCTCTATGCAAGTGCACGTATCACTTCAAGCAATATAGGAATTTCTTTAAAAACCTCAGTATCGATCCCAGATAGAAACACAGTATAAAATCCCTTAGGTTAATTATAGTCTACTACTATCAAGTTTTAGTTTGGAAGATGGAAATTCTTATGATAATAACATAAATCACAATATTCAAACCATAAAAATGACCCGATAAGAAGCTACTATGTCGCTTGAAGATGAGCCTAAGAGGGTATTCACTAAAAAAACCTCTGAAGGCTACGAGCCTTAGAAGGTACTGGTTCAAGATCCTAGAAGCCATAGGTCTGACAGGGAACAACCTCGGAAGACATGAACCTCAAAAGAATTTTACACAATTAAGAAGCAACAAGAATCTTTAAAAAAATAAAGAAATACATTATTATATACAAATGCCACATTAGATGATCAAAATTGATATAAAGACCAACATATACTTGTACAAGAGTTGCAACAAATCCGCTCAACTTCGAGTAGAGTGGGCATCGCTTCCCCAAAATTTCAATACTTCTGATGGTAGTCAGGAAGTCTCAAAATATCGCCACCACATAAGCATAAAAATTTTCTCCTCAAAGCGTAACATAAAATTTATAACATTGTTTCATCACCTCTCGAATGCTTGACATAAACAATAAAGAAGTTCTCGTTACTTGCCTTCTACGTAGGGTGGTGACGACTTTTCTCTTCACTGCAGATCTTACACATAACTCTTCGTCGCAACTTTGCGTCACAATTCATAACCTCAACTCTACACAACAAATTTTCACCTCAACTCTATGACGCATTTGTTCATAGCAACTTTTTACAGCAACGCTCCGCCACAATGCATCTCCGCGATGTACTGCCCTGACACTCCACTGTTATGCATCGCCACAACGAACAGTCATAATGCATCACACCGTCGTAAAGATCTGTCATAATGCATCACCCTTATGCATTGCCTCGATGCATCGCCACAACGCGTCTTGTCGCCGTGACACCCTATCGCAACACGTCTCCGCAAGGCACTGTCATGACGCTTCGTCGCATTGCATCGCCGATATGCATTGTCGCGACACTGTGATGCACTGCCGCAATGCGCTGCAGTGACGCCCCGCCGCAACGCACCTTAACGATGCATCATCGTACGCACCATCGCAATTCCTGTTGTGACTCTACCCCTCTTCTTCAGGCCTATTTATAGGTTCAAAAGTGTCTTGGCCATTAAATGCATATTATTACAAAAAATTTAAAAAGAAGTGTTAGCATTAAATGTTCATAAAAAAAACTTTTTATATTCCAAAAAATGAGCTATTCATACTTAAAAAAAAATGAAGTGGAAAAAAATCCTTTCAAATTCCCATTAAAAAAACCTTTCCCCCTGACGGGTTTCGAGACTATTAGAATAGGGTATAGAGAACCAACCAAAATAAAAACTATAAAATTCTTCAATGTAAANAATATTGCATTTTTAAAATAATATATATATATATATATATATATATATATATGCCTCATAAAAATAAAAAAAAACTTTAGATATCAATATTTTTTGACGAAAAAATTGGAGTCACCCGAAAGTAGTGGGGCAACTGATGTGCTAACAATAAATTTTCATTATCCAACATGAATCTCAAGGCATGACACGGATCTCGAGATAATAGTTTGAGCAAGAGATGTTCAAACAATTATAAAAACTCATACAGAGCTCCGATTTCAGCAAATTTATAGTTAAACTGACCGGCTCGATGAGACGAACCTAATGATATCAAAGTCATTCCAATTCGACTCAAATCTAGCCTAAATCAAGTCATTAAACAATTCTTGGATGATTTTCAAATATATTTGGAACGTCAAATGATTATTGAGTATAACAACCTTATAGTCGAATCAAGCATCTCAACAAATTAAATCCAACAAGCCTAAGATTGCTCAATTTTGATATTGTTAGGACAATTAAATGTCCTTTAAGCATTTTTTGATCGGAGGAAACTTTCCAAATCGTTTGATCAAAATCATTCATATTCATGCATTAATGACACCCAGAACACTATAAATAGTGCCCACCCTTCACATAAGGGGAGAGACTTGAAACTTTAGAGAGCACTGGAAGTTCGTTGACCACCTTTGATCGCCATCGACCATAGTCGGTCATCGTCTACACGCACCAATTGCTATCAGCCACTGTCGACCTTCAGCGTCGATCACCACCAATCAAATGTCATCAGTCATTATCCTGGGACATGAGCTTTTCACTACGGTCCATGTGTCAGCAACGACTTACATGGTTCAGAGCTCATGCAGCTCCCTACTTTGATCCCCGTGATCTATGGACATCTTTCATACTCACCCCTATGGTCTACCTTATTCAGATCCTAATATTTTTTACATGTAAAGATTTATGAAGTTGACACCACTACTTGAAAATTTTAATCCGCAACAATGGTGCCAAAAAATTGATCCTAAACTTGATCCCAAGCAAGGTAAGATTTCAGTTATATCATTAGATAGTATGGATTCTACGCAAGTATATGTATCATTATCAAGTAATATAGGGCATTCTGATTATACTCCAAATATCGATCCCACAGAGATCAAGGTTAATCACGGTGGCTTTCAAGGGAAGTACTAGTCTAAAGTAACACACCTTAGCTTCAAAGGTTAATAAAGTCTTGGTTTTGATTATATTCTACAATTATCACTATAATAATACTTTTACTCCTAAATTAAAATACTTAGTGAAATCAGAATGTGGGGTTTAATATATTAAACGTACTGTTCCTCATGCAATGAAATTCGTGACATGTTTAAAAGTAAAACTAGTAGTGAGACAGATTGTGACAAATAGAAATAATTATATTCTTTGCTCCTACTAGAGATGCTATAAAGAACATTAGTTAATCTAAAGGTTGAATAGTTGTAAAGGCGGGCTAGGCAGGGAAGATACTAGCTCTCACTCTGGAGTTCCCTCTTATCCCTCCACTTGGAGGCCAACATCTCGCATAAAAACCTAAAACAATAGACCAAACTGAATGGCTTTAACCTGTCACTCTAAAGTCCTCTAATTCTACACCCATTAAAAATTATTTCTCTATTTATTTGTACTTAACCATATGGACTAAATTCTCATCCATACAATCTCTTGTGATTCTACCACAATTGATTGAGACAATACCATCACGGGTCTTACTTGTTCTCATAAAAAATTTTAACATTAAATGTGATTAAGTTTACATGTAAATGAAAAACAAAGTAAAATCATCACAATAAATTCTCACTCTACTCAATTTTATATCCTACACATGCATATAAATTCATTAAAAGAGGGAAGAGTAAAGAAAACTACTCACTACATATGAAGAAACAAAAAAAAATATTCATTGAACATGACTTTGAAAAAATACAAACATAGTAATAGATTCAAATCAAAATAAAATTAAAATACTTATCTTTGATGGAAATCAAACTCTCCATATACAGTGAAAGCAATCTCCTTACCATCCTCTCTAAGAACAAAGTGAAAAGAAAAGAAGAAATCTTTCACTCTCTCTCTTTCTCTCTCACCTTGTCGCCCCACTTGGGGCTCAAGCCCAAGCCTTCTTCTTCTTCTCCAATTCTTCAACTCCTCTTCTAATTTTTTCAAGAGTCTAAGAGTCATTTTAAAACATTTCAAAGCCTTCTTTGTTATTTCCCAAGAGATGCTTAAGTGTCTCTTCAAAAGCGTCCATATTCCTTGAATCTTCCAAAAGGTGCCTCAAGCGCCTCTTTATAACTCCTTATAACCCCCCCCCCAAATCCTTCTAGAAAGCATCCTTTATCTTTTCCAAAAAATTACCCAAGAGACACATGAAGCAACACTTCAAAAATTGTCCAAATCCTCTATATATTCTATAAGATATGTTGAAGACCATTTTTGAAACTTAAGCGCCAATTTTGGGTGCTTAAGCACCCTCCTCTCTGTCTGGTGGCACCTAAGTGCCATTTTGGATGCTTAAGCACTGGGCACAGGCACTTAAGTGCCCTATTTTGGCCCTCATAGCTCCAGTGTGCCCTGATTCGACCTGATTTGCTCCGATTTGCTCCGTTTTGGTCTATTTTTGTTTCTTTTGCTCCAATCACTCCAAATTCTTTAATTTGATGTACCTACAATCAAAAACACAAGAAAAAATACCTTTAAAGTGTAATATATTTATGAAAAATAAAATAAAAATAGTATATTTTTAGGCACATAAAAATCCCCAAAACTTAAACATTACTTGTCCTCAAGTAATATTGCATTTTTAAAATAATTTATGTAGATTAGAGTTAATGGGTCATCTTTTAGAATTTCTATAATTTTATTCTAAAAATGTGCTAGTTCAAATTAGAAGAACTTCCAGTGAATCAGAATAGCTCAGGGTCTAAAATATTTATCATCAAACTCAGGAATTTGTTTTCCTATCTAATTTAGAAATATTTGTAGATCTTTCAAACATCAAATCCTATGAACTTTACTTTCTAGACTTAAGAACTCTATTAAAAATAATTTTTACTAATATAAATATAAAAAGCAAGCTTAGGATTGTTCTAAGTTCTTTTCTCTAGAAAGACTTAAGTGAAGTCATTTTTTGATTAGGTTCTCTCCTCGAGCTTCTCCTCACTTTTTTTTTTTTGGATTTTATTTTTCCTTTTTTAGGATCTTTTTAATCCATTCTTATTTTCTTTACTCTTTTCTTTTTTATACGTGATGATTACTATATCTAGAGAAGTCCTTAAATAATTTTGAATTTCATTATCCTCCTCTAAAGTTAAAAATTATTACTTTCCTTCACTTGAAAAGATGTATTATTTTAAATACTTTTTTAAAAGATACTTAACTGTTTGAAAATAAAAATTCTAAGAATCCTTAATTTTTTAAAAATACAATTTTTCTTACTAAAGATAGTTATTTGTTATCCCAAGTTCTCCACTAATTATCCCTAACACTAGGTTCACCCTTTTCACTAAAAATATCTACTAAGTTTTCCTACTTCATTTCTATACTTAAAATTCTAACATTCTTAAGGTGACTCCAAATAACAACAATCGTTAGAAATAAAATACAAATTTATTTTTAGTACTTTTGAAAAACAATTAAGGTTTAAATTTGAAACATTTTTCTCTCCTCCCCCAAACTTAAGCTCAAACATGTGCAACAATGAAGTACAAAAATATGCGGCAGAGAAAAATCACTCTTACAATTTACTACACATCCTACAAAAATATCAACAATTAACAAATGGCAGTATATTGCAGTAGAAAGTAAATCTAGCCTAAACATGCTTTACATAACACTATAAAGGAATTTTAAATAGTAGAATAGGTACAAACTGAAGATTAAACAAAAACATATTTAAAACTTTATAAAGGAATTGATGAATGCTAACAAGTTTAAAATGTTAAGATAAGTTTCGTCATCACTTATGACTCATTCAACATAACTCACAAACATAGACACACAAACTTTAATACATAGACTCAAAGATTCATAATCAAATAACAAGTGAGGTTAATTTGATCTCATTTCTACTCACATTTCCCCTCCTTGTTTCTAACGGAAGAAACTACACTAATAATGTGGGTGTATTATAAAACTTTATATGGTTATCACCCATGAACTAGAATTTCTTTATGTGTTAACAATTTCAAGGTTACTCTAAGTCTCCGGTATACACAATCTGGTAAAGAAAAATGGTGCAATTCGTCCATATGTCGTTCACTAAGTTCATGACCTTACTCGGTAAAGACAAAGTCAGATAAAGGAAGTAATAGAGTTGACATGGAGTGGTCCAAGTCCAAACTCTATCTGCTTCATGGTAATGCTCAACTCTAATTGAGAACAAATTTGTAACAGACTCCTCAACCTGCTACTACCAGAAATCATAAACAAAACTAGTCATGACGAAGGAATTACCTCACAACAATAATTGAATCCACTGTTCAACATCAAATAAGGATCAAAGCCCAACATCTCACTATTATCCAATCCAACATAACAACAATCACACTAAACATATAACAAAGATAACCATGGGTTGCCTCCCACAAAGCGCTTGATCTAACATTGATGACCTGATGCATCTAATGTTTACTTTGCTTGCCCCATCATCAAAATCTAATTCATTTTTTCTAAATAACATGAAATATGTCATTCAATGGTTTTGAATAACTCATTCTTAGGGGATCTTTTACTGATTTCATCATTCAATTCAGGTTCTTTTTTTGATTGAGTTGAATCTGAAGATATAAAGACTGGTGGTGTAGATGAATTCCCTAAATAGGTATGCTTTAAAATTTTATGGTGTACATTCATATTAAGTTCATGATATTTTTGAATAGATGGAATTAAAATTTTAGTATTTTTGGTAACGCCCATCATTTCGCACCTCTCCTGAACATACATACAATCTTCTTTCAACAATGTTTTTCAGCTCACCGTGAAAGTCCATCTCAATCTCATATGTTAACTTACTGTCAAAAATTTCTTGGAAATGGTCTTTACATAGACAATCAATTTCATCCATCCAAAACAATCATCATATTTTCTCTTAGCTAGATATTTCATAGTATTTAAAACATCAAAAGTGGCTTCATAGTCATTAATATTCATAGTCAACTCTCCTTTCTGCACATCTATCATAGCTTGTCCAACAACAAGAAAAGGTCTCCCCAAAATAATTGGATTTTCTTTATCTTCCTCCATATATAATACAATAAATTCCATAGGAAAAATAAATTTATCCACTTTAATAAGAACATCTTCTACAACCCCTTTTGGATAAATGATAGATCGATCAGCTAACTGAAGAGTTACAGTAGTGAGAGAAATATCAACTAAACCTAACATTCTAAATATAAATAGAGGCATCACATTAATGCTAGATCCCAAATAGCAAAAAACTTTTCCACATAATCTTTCTTCAATTGTACAATTAATAGTTAAGTTACAAGAATCTTTAAGTTTCTGAGGAAGTTATTTTTGAAGTATAGCACTACACTCCTCATTTAGTGCAACTCTCTCGTAATCCTTAAATTTCATGTTCTTGTTTAATATCTCCTACATAAACTTTGCGTAACTTGGCATATGTTCCAAAGCTTCAGTGAAAGGAATATTTATTGTTAACTTCTTATGTCTATTCATTAATTTTGAAAATTGTTTGTCCAACTCATGTTGTCTAAGTCTTTGAGGAAATGGAGGTGGTGGCCTTTCTAAATTGATTTTAGTTGGAGATATTAATTTTTCTATATCCTTAGAAACATGTTCTTCAGATCTTTTAGTTTCTTTTGTTTCTATCACAACTTTCTCTTTTCTAAACATCCTCTATCTCTCTTCCACTTCTTAATTGGACAACTTCTACTTGTTCATCATTGTTCTCTTTAGATTTGATCTCAGTGTTGCCAGGAAGTGTTCCTTAGTGTTTATTGCTAAGTGAATAAGCAAATTGTTTCAATTGATTCTCTATGTATCTAATCATAGAATTTTTACCTTATAAAAGGTTTCCAATCTGCTATACCTCTTCTTCTAGAGAAATCTTGTTATCCTCAACTTGTTGATCATTGTTAGAGTTCAGTGGATAAGGTCTATAGTTTGTGTTCCCCTAATTATTATTTCAACTTTCATTAGGATTTGCATGATTATTTTCCTATTGTTGTTTTCCTCCCCTAGTAGTATGATACTAGTTAAAATTAGGATGGTTCTTCCAAGCCAGGTTGTAAAAGTTAAAATACGAGTTATTTATGGTATTTAAAATCTCATATGAAAAGTTAGAATCAAACATATGCCTTAATGAGCTTTTCTCATTTATTGGATAAATTTAGGGTGGTTCATTCCAATTTAGTCCAACTTCCTTGATATTGCAGCAACCTGTGATGCAAGAATTGCAATCACATCTCTATCATGAACTATGACTACCTTTTTTATGATTTACCCTTGTAAAGGGCGATTGAAATTCATTTGTATCCATTTCTTCAATTAACTCATATGCTTCATCAAATGATTTTAAGACTAATGATCCACCAGTGGCAGCATTAATTATAGACCTAAGGGATCCTACTAACCCATTGTAAAAAATTTTGAATGATTAACCAATCGGCTAGAGCATGGTGTGGACACATCCTTAGAAGTTCCTTAAATCTTTCCCAGGCTTCGTATATAAATTCCCCTTTATACTGACAAAATGAGATAATATTGTTTCTAAGTTTAGTAGTCCAAGAAGGTGGAAAATACTTAGCTAGGAATTTCTGAGTTAACTCCTCCCAATTTTTAGTAGAGCCGGGTGCTAATGCATATAACCACATTTTAGCATTATCCCATAGTGAGAAAGGAAAAAGCCTTTGTCTAACGACATCGTCTGANGTTTAGGATTGGAATTGGGGTCAATTAAGATCAAATTGATGGACATTTGAGTTGGATTTGGGGAAATTTGGGATCTTTAAAGGGCGATTTGAGAATTTTGGTAAAAGATGGTCAAATTGGCCATATTGGGTCATGTGATAGTTAAGAGAATTGAAATTGGGATTATTTGGGATTTATTGGCTTTTTATAAGAATTTTTTGGAATTTTTGGGATTTTGAGCTATGGAGGGGTATTTTGGTAATTTGGGGGTGTTTTAGGGGTAAAAGGCCAAGATGGGTATTTTGGTAGAGTTGAGGTACCAATCATCACCAACAAGCCATAGAACAGTGGAAACCCCATTTTGGGTCCTCTACATAGTGGTCTTAGCCAAACAATAACCTTAGGGCTGGTAGATTTAGGCGACCATCTACATGAGTATCCTAAAAAGATCAAGGGATCTAGGCTAGAGATTTGAGTTTAGGGTTATACGTGATTGTGAGTGTAGATGAGCATAGTAAATGCCTTAGCTCCAGATCAACACCCATGGTTAACCTTAAGGCCCAGCAATCCTAAGGGTGACTCATCTTGAGTTTCCCCCAAAACCACCTACTAAGTATTTAGAGGTTGAGACCAACATGTGGAACTTCAAGTTGAGTAAAGAAGAAGGTAGAATTTCTAATGGTGAGGGTTCCATGTCTAATTTTCTAAGAATAGTCAATAGGAAAATCCAATGGCTAGACCTTAGGCTACTAAAGAGGAAAAACTAAACCTCAACCAAAAATAAGGTCAACATGTTCCAATTTAACTAACAAGTAACAAGTCTTCTCAAAAATTAATCTATGAGGGGACATTCTTATAGGTGTCTTATAAACTATCCTCTATGCTCATAATGTAGTATCTAATCTGGTAGACCAATCCATTTTATTAGGATTAACACTCTTTACCATAATTCTCTTAATTTTAATTAGATACTTCTTCAAAACCATTCGTCAGGAGATGATAAGCAGTTGCAACTTTATGCAATATATTATATTTTTCCACCAATCTTACAATTTTTTCATTTCTAAAATGAGATCCTTCATCTGTAATGATTACTCTCGGCATTTCATATCTTGTAAAAATATTTTTATTTAAAAATTTTGAAACACTACGAGCATCACATCGAGGTAAAGGACTACTTCAATCCATTTTGAAATGTAATCCACTGCAATCAATATGTATATATTTTTGAATGAGAGTATAAATGGTCCCACAAAATCTAATCCGCATGCATAAAAAATTTCAATTTTTGAATTAAAATTTAGAGGCATTTCATTTCTTCTTGAAATATTACCTACTCTTTGGCACTGATCGCATGTTTTGATATATATATATTAACATCTCTAAATAGATTAGGCCAATAAAATCCAGACTGTAAAATTTTATGAACAGTTCTATCATTTCCAAAATGTCTTTCAAATTCAGAATCATGACATTTTTAAATAATCTCTTGAATTTCTTTATAAGGCACACATCATCTCATTATTAAATCTTTACATTGCTTATATAAATAAGGATCATCCCAAAAATATGATTTTGCATCATGAATGAATTTCTTTTCTTGCTGTTTTGTTAATCCATATGGTAAAATATCTCTAACAATATAATTACAATATCAACATACCAAGGTATTTCCCATCCTTTTACAGCATAAAGTCGTTCATCAGGAAAAGTTTCATTAATCTATTTTTCCATATCAAGTATATCTTCTTATTCTAGCCTCGATAAATGATCAACAATTTGATTATCAATCCATTTCTTATCGACTACTACAAAATCAAACTCTTGCATCAGCAGTACCCATCTAATTAATCTTGGTTTAGTATCATTCTTTTACATCAAATATTTAATAGTCAAATGGTCAGTATGCACAACACATTTAGCTCCAATCAGATATGATCTAAACTTATCAAAAGCATACACAATAGCTAATAACTCTCTTTCAGTGGTGGTGTAATTAATTTGAGCATCATTAAGAGTCTTACTAGCATAATATATAACTTTAAAAATCTTATTATATCTTTACCGTAAAATAACACCAATTGCATAATCACTAGCATCATAAAATAATTCAAAAGGTTTCTCCCAATCAGGTGAAACAATTATAGGAGCAGTGATCAATTTTTCCTTTAAATTTTCAAAGTTTTTAAGGCAATCTTAATTAAAGTCAAATTTTGTATCTTTCTCTAGAAGTTGGCATAAAGGTTTAGTAATTTTTGAAAAATCCTTAATATATCCCATGTAAAATCATGCATGTCCAAAAAGGCTCCTTAACTCCTCTTACTATAGTAGGTGGAGGTAGGTTTGCTATAACCTATATTTTTGCAAGATCTACTTCCATGCCATTTTTTGAAATTTTATGTCCAAGCACAATTCCTCATGCAATCATAAATTGGTATTTTTCCCATTTTAATACGAGATCAGTCTTTTCACAACGTTCCAAAACTTTATCTAGATGATTTAAACATATTTCAAATGAAGTCCCAAATACAGAAAAATTGCCCATAAAGACTTCAATCCCCTTTTCAATCAAATAACTAAAAATTGACATCATACATCTTTGAAATGTTGCATGTGCATTACATCATCCAAAAGACATTTGCTGAAAAGAAAAAGTTTCATGAGAACTAGTAAATGTTGTTTTCTCTTGATCCTTTGGAGCAATATGTATTTGATGATAACCAGTATATCCATTTAGAAAAAAAAATGTATACCCAGCTAATCTATCCAATATCTGGTCCAAAAAGGGTAAAGAAAAATGATCCTTTATGGCGGCATAATTTAATTTTCTATAATCTATGCAGATTCGCGAACCAATGACTTGTCTTGTTGATATAAATTCATTATGCTCATTTGTTGCTACATTCACACCTCTTTTCTTTGGAATAGAGTGAATTGGACTAACCCAAGCACTATCTAAAATAGGATATATTATTCCAGCATCTAACCATTTCAAAATTTCTTTCTTTACTACTTCTTTCATCATAAGATTTAATCTCCTTTGAGGGTCAGCTCTTGTTTCATATTGATCTTCTGATAAGATTTTATGCATACAAATTAAAGGACTGATTCCTTTAATATCAGCTAATGTCCATCCAAAGGCTTTCTTAAATCTTTTCAAAATTTCCAACTACTGTTGTTCTTGCATATCAGTTAATTCTGAGGATACTATAACAGATAATGTAGATAAATCTCCTAAAAATGCATACTTTAAATATGTAGGAAGCGTTTTTAGTTCTAGTTTAGGGGGGTTCTCAATAGATGAAATCAAATACTTGTTACTTTCTGTAGAATCTAACATTTCAAATCTTTCCTGAACATAATCCATATCCTCTTTACTAACTTTCATAGATTCATATTGAATTCTATCATCATCTTGATATTCCATATATTCCTTTTTAAATTCCCTTTCAAAAGTTTTCTTGAAATATTCATGGCTTAAATATTCATTAATATACATTCTGAAGCCTTCAATCACTTAACTCTTTTGCAGGGTATCTCATTGATTTCACAATATTAAATGTAACCTCTTGATCATTAACTCTTATAGTTAGTTCTCCTTTCTATACTTCTATCAATGCTCTCCCAGTGGCTAGGAATGGTCTTCCTAAAATGACAGGAATTTCTTTATCTTCCTCCATATCTAATATAATAAAGTCCACAAGAAAGATAAATTTATCGACTTTACCAAAACATATTCTATAGCTCCTTTAGGATAGGTAATCAGACCATCATCTAACTACAGAGTTATAGTTGTAGGTGAAATATCTCCTAAGCACAACTTTCTAAAAATTGATAATGACATAAGATTAATACTGGCTACTAAATCACATAAAGATTTTCCATAAAATCGTTCGACAATAGCACAAGTAATTGTAAAACTTCTAGTATCTTTAAGTTTTGTAGGAATCATTTTCTGAATTATAGCGCTACACTCTTCGCTGAGTGCAATAGTCTCATTTATGAACTTCCTTTTCTTATTAAGTATATCTTTTGTGAACTTCACATAGTTTGACATTTGTTTTGAAGCTTCAATAAATGGAATGTTTATCGTTAATTTCCTCAAAATTTTCAAAAATTTTGAAAATTGATTATCTATATGTTTCTGTTTTAATCTTTGATGAAATAGAGGTGGTGGTCTTTCTACAGTGATTTTCATTGGCTTAATTGGATTTTCTGGTTCAAGATGAAAGTCCTCACCAGATTTTTCATCTTCCGCTTTATGTTTTTCAACTTCAATTTATTGTTGAACTTTTTTTTCTAACTCTTTTCCACTTCTCGGTTGAATAACTTTAATTTGCTCTTTGTTTTGGTCTTTAGGATTTACTTCAACATTTCTGGCAATGTTCCTAGAAGTCTATTGCTAAGTGCAGTAGCAATACATCACAATTGATTTTCCATATTTCTGATAGCAGCTCCTTGACTTTGTAATTGACTACCTATCTGTAATATGAATTCTTCCATTGATAACTTTTTCTCCTTACTCTATAAATTATTAAAACCTGGGGGGTAATAAGGTTTAATAGCTTGGTTTCCTTGATTGTTGAAGTTTCCCAATGGGTTTGCAATGTTGTTTCCCAATGGTTCCCTTGATCCAGGTGCTAATGAGTCTAACCACATCTTAGTTTTATCTCTTAGTGAAAAAGAAAAATTCTAAGTCCGACAACATCATTTGACACTCCATCATATTTAAATGTAGCACACAATTCTAAAAAACTAGCAAGGTGTAAATTAGGATCTTTAGTAGGTGTTTCTCCAAACTGATTGTTTTGTAACATTTGGATAATAGCGGGTTTAAGTTCAAATGAATTGGCCGCTATAGTAGGATTTTGAATACTAAAATGAATTTCATCTACTGTAGGATTTGCATAATCTCTTAAATGTCTCTGATGATGTTCATTTTCATTTCCAATATTATTTAAATTGCAAGCCATTTTCCTAAACTGATCTTTCTCTTTTTGTTGTTTTTGAATTTTTCTAATTGTTCTTTCCAACTCAGAGTCGTAAGGTACTAAAATTTCAGATTTTACACTATGCATAAACAAAATAAAATAAGAAAATAAAAATAAGCAAACACACTAAAATAAGAAAATGTTCAAATTAAACTACAAACACATTCTCTCTTTATATATATATTTTAAAAAAAAATAAAACAAAATACTAGTATTTTCCGTTACTTCTCCGGCAACAGCGCCAAAAACTTGACAGGGAGATTTGTATATGCAAATATTTATTAAGTTGACCCCACCTAACGATGCCAAAAACTCAATGCAGGTAGATTTATAATAAATATGCAATATAATCCTAACAAAACACTTTTTATAAATATAATTTCTCCTTCAAAACTCTTTTTAAACTGTCAAATCTCTCCTAAATATCAACACAATTTTAGGTATTGTGTAAGTAATAATGGGCTCTAATGAAGTCTTAAATATCGATCCTACAGGGAAGTTGGAAAATACTAAAGTAAATTATGGAAATTATTTTATAATAATAAAAAATGAAAGTAAAGTGTGAGATTTGAAAATTTACTACTCAGGTGAATGCTAATTAAATTGCAGATGTAGGATTACAGAAATTAAACTAAACTAAATACTAAACTTTCAGAACTAAAATGGTTAAAATTAAACAAAGCTTTTGTTGTGATAGAAAGTTCAAATTTAAGAAAGCATCCTTTCCCTTTAAAAAGAGTATATGGTTTGTGAAGAAATTGAAATTATTTGAAAAAATATATTTAAACTATTTTTTCCAGATAGAAGAAATCCTATTCTGTACCCTCTTCCAAGTGTTTTAAAGAATATTGAATAATCTAAAGTTTGGACCCTAATTCTATGGTTAGGCTGGGAGGATACCGACTGCCACTCCAGAGCTCCCGCTACTCCGTCCCCTGAGGGCTAACAATCTCACATTAGTTTGCATTCAACTGAACCAAATCAGTGGTTTTAATTTGTCACCTTAATATCTCCAATTATGCATCCAATAAAAGTTTATTTTCTTATTTATTTGCACCCAATCCCATGGCTGACATACTCTCCCATGAAATCAAATGTGATTCTCTCTATGTTATAGAAATCGTATCTCATTTAAGAGCATATGTCTCTCAACAAGTTTTAACATTTCAATTGGCCAGATGAAAAAGTAAATGAAGATCGGAGTTCAAATCATCATAAACTATTATCGTTTAAAATTGAAGAAAATAAAATCTATTCTTCACAAAACCATATCTTCAAAGTAGGGAGAAGGATAAAGAGGATTACTCAGAATTCATGAGAAGGATATGACAAAACACAAATTTCATAATAAAAATAATTTTACGAAATAAAAGAAATAAAAATACAACTTATCTCACAATCCTTCCCAAGGAAATCCCTAAAAGTTCTCTCCAAGCATTTCTCTCTTTACAATCACTCCCAATTCTCTCTTAGAAATGTAATGAAGAAAAAATATGTCACCATCCCTCTCCTCTTACAAACCTAGAAGAAAATCTCCTCTTCTCTCTCACTCTAACCTCACGCCACCTTCTCTCTCTCCCTCACATCACACACAAAAGCCTCCTCTATCAACTCTATGAAGTCTTCTTCTTTCATTTTGGCCTGCCTCCTTTGGAAAGAATTCAAAATTCCCTCCAAAATTCATCTTTTTTGAATTCAAAAGATGTGTCATTTGATCTAAGAGTCATATCCCTTCATAAAAGAACCTTCCGAAGTGTCTAGATGCATTGAATCACTCCAAGGGGTGTGGAGAACAAGTGTCCCTTTGAAAATTCATGCAAAATTCATCTCAAACTACCTTAATTTAAAAAATTCATCTTTGACTCATCATACATCGATCGGCACGTCATGCGTCAGCTCTCTAGATTTTGGCCCATCATGCGCCAATCTAGCACATGATGCGCTAGAATAAAAAATTGGCTGTTTTTGCTCCAAATTTCATCCTTTTTGACATGTTTGCTCCAAATGCCTAAAAATGTTATACATGCAACAAAAACACAAAAATACCCTTCTTTAAAGTGCAATATCACCAAAAATAAACATAAAATAGATACTAAAAATAATATATTATTTTGGTGTATCAGCTAGACATGACATTGAACTCAATTGTTTGAGCAACTTGGTGTAGATGATTTTTATAAATAGTTTATAAAATATTTGGAGTGGTCTTGAATTGATTTAGAGGGGCAATTTGAAGGAATTTAGACATTTGGTCAATTTGGGGATGTTGGGTTAGACTTGGATTTAGGTTAGGCTAGAGTTGGGTTAAGTCTAAAGTGAGGATTTAAAATGGTCCAGGGGGATGTTATGAAGAGTTCTCATAATTAATTTTGTGTTAATTTTTGGCTTAAGGTATTCAATTTGGTGGAATTTGGACACAGGGGTAAATTGCGACAAAATTGAGGGTTTTGGTCCATGTTGAAATTGAGTTGGATTAAGGCTTCCGCAATGCCAATTAAGTGTCCAATTTGGTGTGTAGGGATGTTATAAAGGGGTTGATATTCAAATTGGAGCAAGTGAGTGGGCTATAGGGTTCAATTGGGTGAGATTAGACCATATGGTCAAAATTAGGGATTTTGGTTTGGATTGAAATTTGGTTCACAACGTGAGTCAATTAGACTTGGATTTGGTTTGAATTGAGTTTGGTCATGATGAATTTTAGTTTAGAATTGAAATTGTGGAGAATTAGGCTCAAATTGGTGGACATTTGGGGTGAATTGGGGTAATTGGGCCTTTAAAAGCAATTTGGGGCTTTTGGTTAAAATGGATCAAATTGATCAAATTGAGTTCAATTGAAGGGTCCAAATTGGTTTTGGAGACATTTGAAACAATTTTGAAGGTTTTGGGAAAGTTTGGGCCACCAAGTGTATTTTGGTAATTTTGGCAAATTGAGGTGTATTTTGGGGATTTTGGCAATTTTGGGAGGTTTTGTGCAATTTGGGTAGTTTCAAATGGTTTCAGATGGTTTTGTAGCAAATTTTGGTATTTTGGGTGAAATTGGGAATTTTGATCAAACTTAGGGTTTGGGGATCTTTTTGGTTAATTGAGTAGATTTGGGGGGCAAAAGGCCAAGTTATGTATTTTGGTGAAAGTGAGGTGCCAACCACCCTATTTGAGCCATGGACCAATGGAATCCTCATTTGGGTCGTCCATGTACCGGTCTTATCTAAACCCTAGCCTAGGGATATTGGGTCTAGGGGACCATCTACATGAGTCTCCCAAAAGATTAAGGGACCGAAGTTAACAAGCTTGAGTTTAGGTTTGTTAGTGGGATGTGATGTGCAAGTGAGTGATAGTGTATGCACCAGCTCAAGACCAACACCCAGGCGGTTAATCGTAAGGCCAAGCAATCCTATGGGAACTCACCTTGATCTCCCCCACAATGACCCCCTACTAAGTGCTAGAGGTTAGGACCAATATGTGGAACTTCAAGTTGAGCAAGGAAGAGTTTAGAATTTCTAATGGTGAGGGTCCTTTTCTAGTCCTCTAGGAAAGTCAACAGGGAAGTCCTATGGCTAGACCTTAGGCTACTAAAGAGGAAACTTAATCTCAACCAAAAGTGAGATGAACACCAAATCCATCATATGCTAGTATCCACAGTGCTAAGGCCTTTAATTACTCAACCTTTTTGAATAATCAATATGTCACTAATTTCCATTGCTATAAGAAGCGACATATGCAACACCTATGCGAAGACAATATTATTTTAGCAGAGGACCATAATTTTGAGAATGAAGATATATGAGGTCATTAATGACACCCCACTTTTTTATTATCACTTTAAGCAACAAGCGTGAACAACCCACTGGTGTGATAAGATGGTAATTTATATGGAAGAAAAAAAGAAACAAAATATTAGTGGAAAAACAAAGCATGTATGTCACATTTAAAGATAAAACATGTAAGCACGTAATAGATGGAAATAATGTCATGAATTTTTTATCCACCCAAACATTATTAATATATGCCTAAAGCTTGAGCCTCATCCAGAGCTCTGTTGTGTGAGATGGGTAAACCACACATCACTACTATCCAATACTAAGTGTATGATGCCTCTAAAAATGGAAAGCCACGTAAACTATATGCGGTGTGATGTGATTCCCATATCTTAGGTTGATGCTAGTTGTTTGATATGAACACCATTTATTATTGCAAAAAAAAAAAAAACACTTATATGTTCAGAAATAATGATAAGATTAACAAAATCTATCATATTAAGCCCACTGGTAAGGTTAAAAAAACTCCCCTGCCCAAGCCAACATTAATTTTATAGCATGCACACATCAAACATAAAAGGTGTCCTAACATTTCAATAATTATGATTATACTGCTCTCTAATATGAAGCCTCTATATGATACTAACTAGTTTACCGCTATACTCATTATAGATGCAATTATCATTTTTGAGTGTTGGATTTACAAGACTCCTATTTTGAATCATTTCTTATCTTATAATGATAAATTAATGCTTCTTATATTGTTAGGGTATTCCTCATAGTGATATTGACAATACATAAGTTTACCATACTAGAGTACATGATATATATATTATGTTGAACAAAGGAATAATAAATGTGAAAAAGATTATTTCTACAAAAAGTATAATTAAAATGATCATGTGATGGTCTATTTTAATACCTCAATATTCAAAAAGATCATGCAAAGGCTAATACCATATTTAAAATTCTTAAAAATAATGGAGCCAACATGTATTTTATTAAAGGCCATTAATATACATATAAATTTTCTTTTGGAGAACAATCTTTTTATTGATAAAGAAATAACTAGATGCAAATAGAGATTTATCCCAACAACTTTATAATATAGTGTTGAGTAAGAAAATACATAAAGTTTTCTAAAATTGGTGTTAAAATTATCATATTTTTGCTTAAATATTGCATTAAGTTATGTGTTTTATGCAAGAAATCCCTCAGAAGAAGAAGTTGGATGAAATAAAAAATGTCATCGGGCAAGTACCACAACTCTATGTTAGAAAAACTCCCAACATTTTTCCTAGAAGTAGAGCACTACAGTGCCAACCCATAATGCCTTAGTTTTAAGAGGGAGTGCCCTAGCGCCATCCTCAACAACATCACATTGCTGAATCGGAATAAATTGAAGTTGGAGAATAAATAATACAACGATCCAACACCCACTAATTTTGTTGCAATGTCATTCACCACTCCTTAGCACCAGCTTAGGCCAAACCAAAAAAGAAGAAGACAATGAGCACAACACTAAAATAGCATGCATTAGCACTGCAAAAGGGAGCACGATAGTGTGATGCCCAAATAAGTAATTCTCATGATGTTCACAATGATTTTGAGCATGACTCGAAGAGTTAGATGCGACTGACATGGAGGAAAACAATACTAGAGTGGGATTTTTGAACTTGTAAGCTTTATCAAGTGTGGGAGTGATGTTGAAGAGCACAAAGAGCATTGTTTGGAGCAAGAGGTGGCTCCTAAAGAGAGAAATTGAGGAAGCGACCAGAGAATACTAAAGGAGAAACTAATTCATTCATTTCAATCTCTTTATGTGTTGTATTTTATTATACTCTTGCGGTTTTAATAGAAGTTTTTTATTGTGAGTTATTTAAAAAGATTAGAGGCTAATTTTATGTGCTTTAAAATTATGGATATGAACTAGATTTTGTGAATAATAAAATTTAAGATTAATTCATTAAATATTTGTGGTTTAAATTTATGGATATGAACTAGATTTATGTGCCATGCATGTATTTCCAATTATATGTGATTATAAGATTTTGATAGAGTCCAAATGTAATATAGGAATTTAAAGACTAAAAGTTAGTGGAATAGAAATATATCTACTGAATTTTAGCAAATAAGATAAATAGATTTATCAAACTTTATTTAACTTCTACACATACATATAGTGAATTGATTTTAAAGGGTTATGATTTTCCTTGTGTTGACAACCACTAAAAAACAATTTTATTCTCAATTAATTATGAAATCTTTATAAAATTGATGTATTTGTGGAATTCTAGGAAGGATAATACAAATTCAAATACAACTTACCATTTAGAAAATACTATTTTTAGAAATCAATAAGAAAAATTTAAAAAAATTATTGCTGAATAAAAATTAATTTGATTAGTTTTAGTATTTAGCAATCTCATTGTACCTTTTTGTAGATCCTTTTAAGAATGTGTCGACTTTACTTTCGAGACTAGGCTTTGAATAATGTACAAATTTGAATTTTAATTATTTAGATAATCAAGCATGCTATCAAAAGTAATATATTATCTCAAGAAATAGAACTATATTTTTTTATAAGTTAATTATTTAAATTAAGAAATTTTAAATATTTACATCGGTCTATGATTAAAACTGAGAAATCTTTCCCATATATAGTCTGAAGCTACATAGGGTTTATATTAATCTAGGGCCTTTAAACATCATATAAAGGCAATACACTATAAGTAATTATATCTTAAAGAACCAAAGTTACTTAAGAAAATGCTCGATAAAGGTTATGATTTTATTTTCAAGAAGTTTCTAAGTTTAGGCTTACACAATTGATTTTTAGGAATATTGAACTAAAAGGCTAAAACATGAAAAAGTTATTATCGATACCCAAAAAAAAAATGTGGGAGATGTCAAAGATACTGATAAACTAAGTGACATCTCAACTATCATATTTTTTGACTTTAATAATTTCAAAAGAGAATTTCGGTAGCTTTATTTTTGAAAGTAATTTTAATTTAGTTTAATATATATAAAATTAATTTTGAAAATAGTATTTTTATTTTGAAAAATATGAGAGTGTCGGCACTATTTTGGTNAATTCAAGAAGAATCCCTATAGGATTACTTGGCTTTAGGGTTGACCCTGGATAAAAAAAAAAGACTAAGGTACATCATATCTTCACAATACATTAATTCCTGGTTCATTTAGAAT
>JXCR01058042.1:138246-159620 GCA_002079205.1 Phalaenopsis hybrid cultivar | reverse complement strand
CTAAATGAAATTATGGAACTCATTAAGTTGAGTTTAGTAAATTCATTTGGACTAAGTGATTCCAATAGAAAATAGTTGTGTCGGGACGACGGAACCGTAGGATCTTGACCTGGTGCGCTTTAATCAACTTTAATATGCCCATAATAAAATTTAAAGAACTTTTAACCATAGGGTCACCTGATTTGATATTATAATCAAATGACCTATAAAACTTAAACTCTGCTACAATGAGGAGCTTGGAGCTTACATGGTGGGCAGCCCAGCCATCTTCAACAACAAGAAGATCTACATCCTTCCTTAGCTTTAAACAATAAAGCCATAGGAACTCGAGGTCGTTNCCCTTATAGGAAGCTTTTCTCGAACCCAGCATAATATAAACCCTATTTAATTCCTTATATTAAATAGGGGAACTTGTCAGCCAATACGTTGATTTCGCAGANACAACGGGATTTCAATTCCGATGACCGACAGCTTCTTACGGGCAAACCCCACACCAAAAATAGTGTTGACAGTCCCCTAGACCCACTGGCCCTAAGCTAGGGTTTAAATAAGACCAGTACAGGTAGGACCCAAATGGAGATTCCATTAGTTTATGTCTCAAATAGGGTGGTTGGCACCTTAATTTCCCCAAAATACATAACTTAGCATTTTGCCCCCAAATCTACCCAATTTACCAAAACACCCCCAAACTCTAAGTTTGACCAAAATTCTCAATTTCAACCAAAAAAATCAAATTTGTTCAAAAATCATTTCAAGCCATTTGAAACCACCCAAATTGCCCAAAAAACCCCAAAATTGACAAAATTACCAAAATAACCCTCATTTTGCCAAAATTACCAAAATACCCTCGGTGGTCTAAACTGTCTCAAAACCTTCAAAATCATTTCAAATATCCTTAAAACCAATTTGGACCCTTCAATTGAGCCCAATTTGACCAATTTTGACCAAAAACCCCAAATTGCCTTTAAAGGCCCAATTACCCCAATTCACCCCCAATGTCCACCAATTTGATCCCAATTTTCTCCAATTTCAATTCTAAACTCAAATTAATCATGTTAAAGCCTTATTGAAACAAAATCATATCTCAATTGAACCACATTTAAATCCAATTCCAACCTAAATAAAAAAGCCCCAATTTGACTCAAACCAAAATCTCACTCAATTGAACCTCCAAGCCTATCCAATTGCCCCGATCTAGCATCATAAATTTATCAAAACACTCTCCCATATCAAATTTCACCTTTATTGGCCTTATTCAAGCCTCAATTTTACTCAAAATCAACTTAGTCCAAAATCCCCAATTTTGCCCCAATTTAATCATGTCTCCAAATATCACCAAATTGAATGCCTAAATACTAAAATTGACACCCAATTAATGTTGAGAACTCTTCATAACATCCCCCTAGACCATTTTGAATCCTCAATTTGGAATTAGCCCAATCTAGCCTAACCTAAACCCAAGTCTAACCCAACATCCCCAAATGGATCAAATGCCCAAATTCCTTAAAATTGAACCTCCAAATCAATTCAAAATCACTGTGTTTTAAGTGACACGTTTGGAGGGAAGTCATATAAGGCCTAACATCAATTCAAGTCCAACCCAACATCCCCAAATGGATCAAATGCCCAAATAGTACTCGTACATCTAACATAAACCCCGCTCTCTCGAGTCTTAGTTTCACTTACAACAGATTTTAACATAACGTATTGCCACTAAAGTTATGTCAATGAAGTGAAGGAGATATTACTCATCACATGAAAATAAAAATAATTCTATCATAAAAAAAATTTATTACACATGCCACTACTTTATATTAAAAGAAAAGAGTAAAGAAAACTGCTTATGAAGCATGGATAAAACACAACAAAAAGCTTCATTTAAATCAAAGAAAATCTACTAGAAAGTATTTACAATAATTATAAGAAAAGGAAGAACACAATACTTAGTTTTTTTCCTTTTGAAAGAAAGATGAAAAATCTCTCCAACAATCCTTTAGAAAGTGTATCCTGTCAATCCATGCGCCTCTCATACTTCCTTACTCATATCTCTCTTCCCTCACCCATCTCTCAAGNTGCAACTATGTGTCACCTAGAAGCTCTAAATAGAAACAGATCATGAATTATTTTTCCTAAGAAGTTGCATTGCAGCTCAAGCTATTTTGCAATAGCCAACCAGACAATGTGAGTGATCTTTAGTTACGAGATCCCGCTCTCTCCCGTCTTAGTTTCACTTACAAGAAATTTTAATATAATGTATTTCCAGTTAAGTTATGTCAATGAAGTGAAGGAGATATTACTCATCACATGAAAATTAAAACAATTCTATCATAAAAAAAATTTCCTACACATGCCACTACTTTATATTAAAAGAAAAGAGTAAAGAAAACTTCTTATGAAGCATGGATAAAACACAACAGAAAACTTCATTTAAATCAAAGAAAATTCACTAGAAAGTGTTTACAACAATTACAAGAAAAGGAAGAACACAATACTTAGCTTTTTTTCTTTGGAAAGAAAGATGAAAAATCTCTCCAACAATGTATAATGCCAATCCACGCGCCTCTCATACTTCCTTACTCATATCTCTCAAATTCCCTCACCCATCTCTCCAAAAAATGTAAAAATCTACATCTCCATAAACTCACATTATACTCTCTCTAAAATGGGAAGGAAAGGTGGAGTGTAGATGTGGGTTTGGTTGCAGAGAATGTGAAGAAAGAGAGTGGAGGGCAAGAAGTGTTGGGTAATAAAAAGAAGTCTCTCTCATACCAAACATTGTGCTTAAAAAACAACATTATCTTATGTTGTTTAAAATTTTATTTTCTTTCTTTTATATTATTATTATTATTATTATTATTATTATTATTATTATTATTATTATTTATATTTTATCATTTCATGTCATGTGAGCTTAATATATATACCTGCTTAATATAAAAAAGTTAATACAGATTTGAGTTAAGCATAGCTTTCGATGAGTCATTAAAGTGGTTAAACACTTTTTAGGAAATCTAAGAAGGTGGTCACCTTTGGTTATAAGTGGGTTGATGACTTGCATGAAGCTTTGACATGGCTTGGTGGCTTGCATCTGGCTTGTATGAAGCTTGGTGGCTTGCGTGAAAATAAATTTAGTGGATTTTTGGATTATTTTTTATGTCATTTTTCGTGAGCCCAAATTTGGACAATCAAATCATGAAAATTTTCATGTTAGGTTTGATTAATCTTTAATGAGATGAGAGGGCTTAATTTATGTCAAGAAAAAATTAATTTGATTTTGATTTTGGGTAGGTGGCTTGGGCTTGAGTTTGATGGATTTTGGGCTTTTTTTTGGATTTTTGGTCGTGGGCTTTTTAAATAAATTTTGTGGAGTTGATTTTAATACATGGCTAGTTTAATTTAGGTCCATGAATATGGTGAATCAACATGAGGGTGTGAACGTGAATTATAGTGTATATGTGTGGTATAAGTTGCATGTGAATGTGAATATGATTGTGACATAAAATCTGTGTGTGGTATGAATTATATGTGAATGTGAATAAGAATATGAATTATAATGTCAACGTGTGGTATGAATTGTATGTGAATGTGAATAAGAACATGTGTGTGAATGTGAATATGTATGTGTATTGTTATGGAAGTTCAAAGAATTAAACCCCCAAGTTCGAAGGGTCTTCATAAGGCATTTCTAATCCTTATAGGAACTCAACTTGAGTTTCAATATGTTGGTTCCAATCAACTCAACTAAATGTTTAGGATTTTGAACCACACGTATGAGCCTATAAAGAGTCAAGAGGTGGTTTGAATTTTTAAGTGGTGTGAGTCATAATGCTAGTCATCTAGGAGAGTAAATCGGGAAGTCCTATAGCTAGATCCTAGGCTTTAGAGAGGGAAACATACCTCAAAAAATTAAGGTCAACAATGTAATTAAACACGACAACAAAATAAGAGCAAAAAAATATAAAAAAATTGCTAAAATTGTCTCTGCAGTTCAACTAAAGTTCTCCTAAAATTAGAATTCTTCTTAGCAATATTTCCCGACAATGACGCAAAAAACTTGAGGTGCCAAAACTTACCGGGATGTAAGTCGATTGTGCAAAGCAAGTGCATGTGTCAATTAATAATGTGGTTAAAGAGTACAACGTATCGATCCCGCGAGAAAAGGACTAAGAACTATTCTGATGGGTGGATCTCTATTTTATTAAACTTCTAAACCTTGTTCAACGTGATCATAAATAGAATAATGTTTTGTAAAATCCTACTTAAAAGCAATATCAAAATATAATGTGTTTGGAGAATACAAAAAACATTGACAAATAAACCTTATATGTTTTCAAGGTATGTGAAGCTCGAGCCCATGTGTTTAGATGACGTGATGATTCATGATTTTCTAAACTTTCCCAACATGATTGTTGTCATCATGGATATAAAGTCCTCCTATTGCATATATCTAGGTCAAATGAAAGCTAGAATCCATGAAGTTGAGACTTCCTCAATCCCCATGACATTCTGCAGATTTGTTCTAATCCCTTTTTGTGGTTACAAAAATCAGTTAAAATATGTCTATTGTTACCTGCATTTTGTGGTTAAACTAATTTGTTTCTTTGCACAGTGGGTGTGAGTCACATATCAAGAAATATGCTAATATTCTAATTGATCAGATCAAGAGTAAACAAAACTTTATGGTTAACATAATCACAAAAAACCTTTTGTCTGAGGAAAATGATATAGAGGAAAAAAATTAATTAAGAAATCATAAAACTACATCGCATAAATCATAGAGGCGCGAAAGAAAGTTTAGCTACACATGATAGAAAGAACACCAGAAAAACATCCCAACAAAACCATTATTATAAGTAAAACTAAAAAATAAATACAAACAAAATAATTTGTTCTCTATTATGTAGCAACCAACTCCTCTCTCATTTAATAACCTCTTAAAACATATAAGAACAATATAAAGAAAAAGGTAGAAAAAACCTTAGGGCCTCAACCCATAAAGGAATACAAAACCTAAAGAAAACTCTCAAAAATATCTTCTCTAGTCGTCTCCAACTCTCCTCTCCACCCAAGAACACTTCAATTCACGCCCTAGCTTCCCTTTTAAAGATTTAACAAAAATCAACATGAAAAAAACTTCCAAAATGAGGTCTTGCGGTTCGTTCCTTGGTCATGCTAGATCCCGGTGTGGTCACACACAAAATTGGCATGGTGACGCCTAGATCTGGTGTGGCATGCTCAGATCAGGCGTGGTCACACCAGACAACACTATTTCTATGCATTTTAATTCTGTTTTGTGTGTTTGACACTTATAATCTGCAAAATAACAAAAAAATCATTCTACAAGCATAAAATTGTGATAAATAAGGTAAAATAGTATGTAAAATGCATGATAAAAAGTATGTGAAATCATGTAGAGTTGACGCATGTCATCAAGTCAAGCAAGTTACACATACAAAACGGTGCCAAGGGTAGTTACAAATATGGAACAACGCCAGCAATGATTATAAGGTCAAAATATATCCTATTCAATTTCAAATATGTAGAGGGGTAATGACTCATGAATGACTATAATGTTCCCATCAAATGAGGGACAATCACATAATTTATGAGACCCATTCTATGACTTAAAAATAGGATGATCCTTTATATAGAAAAAACCACTGGATTTATTTCCTGAGAATTAGTTCTTTCTCTTACTTTCTCTTATTCATCTAATTTAACCAACACTTTATTCTTTGGCTGACTCGAAAGAATTTTGAGATTCAACTCTAGCACATTTCAAATTTTTGTAATTTGAAATTAAATTTTAGTTAAATTTCTCTAATAGAGGGAACATTAAAAATATTTTATTTATTTTTATTAGGAAAAATTATATCCTTAACCACTCAATTCTTATGTATTTCCAATTCTAAAGCCTAAACTTTAAGTTCTACATGCATATATCACTAGAAGTATGCATGAAAATATGCATTTCACTTATTTAAAGGCAAAATTTAGGTGATAAATATAAAAATAATTAAGAATTAAGTGATATCCATATTAATGGCTTTTTTAAAATTTTTATGAGGAATGTAAACAAAATTTTTGGGGTATTTATGTACATACCACCAATTTCTAGTATTTAAATTTCTAACATCTAAAATTTATTTTTTACATTTATATCATATAAAAGAATCAATATTTTAACTTTGAAAAATTTTCATGTGTAATTAATGTGATAATACTTAAAAATTAAAGTTTAGATGTTAATGGAAATACATAAGAAGTAAGAAGTATTTATCTAAACTTTCGTAATTTTTTCTCTTTTAATTTTTAATGCCATCTTTGAGAGGCATCAATGATAGTAAGAATTCTGAAATGACAGAGATAGCAGGGATGATGGAGCGAGAGATGATGGGTGCTAAAAGAGAGGATTGTGATCCTTCGAAGGTCCCCGTCCAAACTCCTTGCTACGGGACTTTTGCACAGCCAGCCGTTCCCCCCGTTGCTCCTCCTCGCAGCTTTCCTCATTTCTACCAACCGCAACCCCAACTGCCTCCGGCGCCACCGGCGGCGTACCAAGCCATACCCGGTTGGTTATTTTATTCGTTGCATGTTTCTTTCTTCTCAGAGCTCGAATTAGGTTTTCGGTTTACTTTTTTTTTTTAATTTTNACCGCAACCCCAACTGCCTCCGGCGCCACCGGCGGCGTACCAAGCCATACCCGGTTGGTTATTTTATTCGTTACATGTTTCTTTCTTCTCAGAGCTCGAATTAGGTTTTCGGTTTACTTTTTTAAGAAAAAAAACNCGGTTGGTTATTTTATTCGTTACATGTTTCTTTCTTCTCAGAGCTCGAATTAGGTTTTCGGTTTACTTTTTTTTTAAAAACTTTTTAATAGAGTTTATTACAGTGATTCCAGTTGGATACCAATCTATCCCCTACGCCATAGTGGCAGAAGGCATACCCGTCAGAGAGCGTCGCCTTCCATGCGGTGGCATTGGCATTGGATGGGTGTTGTAAGTAACATTTTCATTTTTTATGCTTCTTTCGAAGTTTACTACTAGAACCGTTTTTGTTGTTTGCTCTATTTCTTACACTAATGAATGATCTTAGGCCCAATTTGGCTGATTAAGTTGGAAAACTTGTTATGGAAAACGATAAGAATTGTTAGTTCTATCACTTAGTTGGGGTAGTTAGACATCAACGATGTTTACAGGCTCCACCCTCTAAAAACTTTCTCAATTGCAATGATTTTGACTTCATGCACGAAATGAATGAAATGAAATCATCATTTTCAAAATATTTTTTTATATCAACAAGCAACCAAATGAGGCCTTTGTTGTGTTGGATAGAGAATTCTTTGGTGATGGTTGATTCCAAGGACTTTTTATTCACCTTTTTATTAACACTTTAATTTCTGTCGAAATTCAATCACGAGGAAATGGAGTTAAATAGGAAATTTCACGTCATATAAATTTACTTTGGGGATTGGTTGGCTGATTTTATATAGAAAAAATGGTTTTGAAGATAATAATCTCATTTTCAATCACTTCATGTATGGAAATAAGAACATCACTTTTGAGAGATTTTGAAGGTTTTTTTAGAAATTTAAAATTAGTATTTATATCTAATTATATCGAAGTAAATTATGGAGTTTATTAAATTAATTATTTCTTGGAACATGTTATAAAACTCCAACAAACCAACTGAGAAAAATGTTAAAAAAACATTGAATTTAAAATGTTATGGAACATGACATTAAAAGGATGGGGAAATTTTTTGGACATGGATATGTTTGATGGGTCTGAGAGCCTTCCCACACCACTGCGGGTTATTAATGGCTTGGCACTAAAAGGATGGAGAATGTTTTTTGAATATAGATATAGGTGCCCACGCTATCGTGATTTATAAATGCCTTGGCAATGCTGCTCAATTTGGCTTTCAAGTGGGAGCTTTAGGCATCATGATGATCCTTTCAACTGTGGGTGTAGCTTAAGATAGCAGGTTGGCCAAATATTGTGATCGATTGCAAAAAGCAAACCCTTGGGGTGCATGGTGGGGTGGGGCCCGGTGCTTTAACCTAATGTTCTAGATCGATACATACTATTATAGAAGTTGTTTCTATTGATCTCTTTTGAAAATACAATAATATTTTAACATCTTATTCGTTAGTATTCTCAATCTCACTCTCATTATGTTCCAAGCATAAACTTTGTTTCAGTTTTTTTCTTGTTGATTAACAAGTAGGTATTCCTTTACCATTGAAGGAACTTTGTTGCGCCTAATCACATTACTTCTTTTGGTATGGTGCTCCTTGTTTTGTGTACACCTCCATTGTTCTTTTTATCACAATAAAAATATGCACGGGTTCTTGACTCAAAATTTAACTCTGTATACTTTCAAGATGAATCCTTCCTTTTCATATTAGAATCAATCATACCAAATAGTTAAGACCATTGATTCTTCACCAAAAAAGGGAAGTTTACATATAAAGCAATTACATTTTTAATTTAGTAGTAAATATAAAGAAAGTACACAAATTTTTAGACTATTATTGGCAATCTCCAGATTAAGCTAATTCAAGAAATTATAAAAACAATATTTGATGCAAGAGCCTGGGTCACAGTACTGTAGCTGCTAGTACCGTGGACCATTTTTCCTTTTTGATCCCTTAACTTTTCTATTTCCTTCCTACTTCTATTGCTTTTCTATTTTAATTCCTTACTATTCTAACTACTAGAACATATTATAAATTTGATGTTTGCTATTTTAGGGTTTAGTTTTTGGTGAGTTTTATTTCAATTTTTTGTCAGGACAACCGTCAATGTCTGATTTTTCCTTTTGAGGGCTGTATCTGAGGGATTGAGTAATCCTTCGGCTATATCTCTCTCCCGAGGTGGTGATAATCTTCATAGTATCTCCTTCCACATCCTCCCCCACTGCTCCCGATTGCTGTATATCGCTGCAGCCGGCCACAACAACCTTCCCTTAGCTATTTTTGCCGCGCTAGCTTCCCAGTCGCCTCCCACTTCCTTCTAGCTTTGTTGCCGCCCAAACCACACCTCCTCTCTACTGTCCCAACCTTCTCACCGTGTCGCTGCCTCTCAGGATAGTCAGGGAACGCCTTCCTCCTACTATTCTACCGCTATCCACCCCCCACCTCGCTGCCATCACCCGGGAAATCCTCCATACTTGTTGTCTCTGCATTTATGTGCTGCCCGCAAATTGTCACCAACATTTCTTTGTTGCTGCCAACCATTCTGATCCACCTAGCTGACCTCCACCACCTTGGGATACACTTTAGGCGTGTTTTTGTATTTGTTATCACTTATTTTCTGTTTGAAGAGTTGTCTGTAATTCTATTTAAATTCAATAATAATATTTCTATTTCTATTGTGGTTTGGGTTAACTCCAGTATCAATATGGAAATAAAAAGTCTAATGATTTGAAAATCATAATAATAATTTAGTCAATTATGAATGAAGTGTATGTAGAAATCAATGAAGTATATTTGAGAATGAGAAATCCTATTGATTTGCATTTGAAACATGCTTTCAACAACATTGTTTCAAACCATGCGTTAATTTATTGAAAAAGGGATAGTCTAGTACACGAAGGTGATTCATAGAACTAAAATATCAATAAGGCAATCATTTTCAGACAATACTTAGCTCATTAAAACACTATTGATTAGAATTGGATCTAAAGTTAGTGATCAAATTGTAGTAGTAAAAGTTGTTTGAATTGAATATCTTTGATTGAAAAATTGAAATATTAAATAATTATATATCAATCAACATATGATTGTTTGCTTTGTAAAACTTATGTGCTATTGTTGGATGCACTTAAATTACATAAATTATCTTCTTACTAGAGCTTATTTGAATTAAACATTACTAAATCAAGTTATTTTTTATTAAAATTAAAAATTGGAAAATCAGAGACGCGGGTAATGAATGTTTTGTTAATGAAGATCCAACTTGGAGAGAAGTTGAACAATTATCAATTGAAGTTGATCAAAATCGTGTAATTGTTTAGAATATGAATCAAATTATTTTGATCGATATCTATTTTTGTTGCCGTCACTCAAGAAAGAGAAATTGAAGTTGCCTTACTTAGAGAAGAAGAAGAATAAAAATAGAAAAGGTTTGAAGACAAAAAAATTCTATTTGAAGGAGAAATGACTTATGTGAGTGAAAGGGAGAATGATGAATAATAGTTTCCATTGAGTTTCTTTATGGTGAAAGGGAGAATGATGAATAATAGTTTCCATTGAGTTTCTTTATGAGATTTGAAATTTTATGCAACTTTACCTTCTGTGTTGAACTAATTGCTATTTAAATTTCAATATTGCTTTTAATTTTTTCATGAAATCTTGGAGCTCCTATGTTTTATATCTGTCTGCTACACCACTTCTAAATTTTTATTAATTTATATGCATGATAGGAATTGTTAGAAATTTAATTTTGTAGGTTTATTTTTAAAGATTAATTTCATATGAAGTATATATCTTATGTGGTTTAAATTAGATTTTATTTAAGTTATTATATATATATATATATATATATATATATGGAATTTGAAGTAATATAATAAACTGATACAACAACAACGAGCCTTTATCTATGTGGGGTCGACTACACCACTTCTAAATTTTTATTAATTTCTATGTATGATAGGAATTGAAAGAACTTTGATTTTGTAGGTTTACTTTTAAAAAATAATTTCATACGNACTTCTTTTGGTATGGTGCTCCTTGTTTTGTGTACACCTCCATTGTTCTTTTTATCACAATAAAAATATGCATGGGTTCTTGACTCAAAATTTAACTCTGTATACTTTCAAGATGAATCCTTCCTTTTCTTATTAGAATCAATCATACCAAATAGTTAAGATCATTGATTCTTCACCAAAAAAGGGAAGTCTACATATAAAGCAATTACATTTTTAATTTAGTAGTAAATATAAAAAAAGTAAACAAATTTTTAGACCATTATTGGCAATCTCAAGATTAAGCTAATTCAAGAAATTATAAAAACAATATTTGATGCAAGAGCCTGGGTCGCGGTACTGCAGCTGCTAGTACCGCGGACCATTTTTCCTATTTGATCCTTTAACTTTTCTATAAAAAAAGTACACAAATTTTTAGACTATTATTGACAATCTCAAGATTAAGCTAATTCAAGAAATTATAAAAACAATATTTGATGCAAGAGCCTGGGTCGCGGTACTGTAGCTGCTAGTACCGCGGACCATTTTTCTTATTTGATCCCTTAACTTTTCTATTTCCTTCCTACTTCTATTTCTTTTCTATTTTAATTCCTTACTATTCTAACTACTAGAACATATTATAAATTTGATGTTTGCTATTTTAGGGTTTAGTTTTTGGTGAGTTTTATTTCAATTTTTTGTTAGGACAACCGTCAATGTCTGATTTTTCCTTTTGAGGGTTGTATCCGAGGGATTGAGTAATCCTTCGGCTATATCTTTCTCCCTGGTGATAATCTTCATGGTATCTCTTTCCACATCCTCCCCCACTGTTCCCGATTATTGTATATCGCTGCAGCCGGCCACAACAGCCTTCCCGTAGCTATTTTTGCCGTGCTAGCTTCCCAGTCGCCTCCCACTTCCTTCTAGCTTTGCTGCCGCCCAAACCACACCTCCTCTCTACTATACCAGCCTTCTCACCGTGTTGCTGCCTCTCAGGATAGTCAGGGAACGCCTTCCTCCTGCTATTCTACCGCTATCCACCCCCCACCTCGCTGCCATCACTCGAGAAATCCTCCATACCTGTTGTCCCTGCATTAATGTGCTGCCCGTAGATTGTCACCAACATTTTTTTGCTGCTGCCAACCATTCTGATCCACCTAGCCGACCTCCACCACCTTGGGATACGCTTTAGGTGTGTTTATGTGTTTGTTATCACTTATTTCCTGTTTGAAGAGTCGTCTGTAATTCTATTTGAATTCAACAATAATATTTATATTTCTATTGTGGTTTGGGTTAACTCCAGTATCAATATGGAAATAAAAATTCTAATGATTTGAAAATCATAATAATAATTTAGTCAATTATGAATGAAGAGTACGTAGAAATCAATGAAGTATATTTGAGAATGAGAAATCCTATTGATTTGCATTTGAAACATGCTTTCAACAACATTGTTTCAAACCATGCGTTAATTTATTGAAAAAGGGATAGTCTAGTACACGAAGGTGATTCATAGAACTAAAATATCAATAAGGCAATCATTTTCAGACAATACTTAGCTCATTAAAACACTATTGATTAGAATTGGATCTAAAGTTAGTGATGAAATTGTAGTAGTAAAATTTGTTTGAATTGAATATCTTTAATTGAAAAACTGATTAAATAATTATATATCAATCAACATATGATTGTTTGCTTTGTAAAACTTATGTGCNCCCAAACCACACCTCCTCTCTACTGTCCCAACCTTCTCACCGTGTCGCTGCCTCTCAGGATAGTCAGGGAACACCTTCCTTCTGCTATTCTACCGCTATCCACCCCCCACCTCGTTGCCATCACTCGGGAAATCCTCCATACTTGTTGTCCCTGCATTAATGTGCTGCCCGCAGATTGTCACCAATATTTCTTTGCTGCTGCCAACCATTCTGATCCACCTAGCCGACCTCCATCACCTTGGGATACGCTTTAGGTGTGTTTTTGTGTTTGTTATCACTTATTTCCTGTTTGAAGAGTCGTCTGTAATTCTATTTGAATTCAACAATAATATTTATATTTCTATTGTGGTTTGGGTTAACTCCAGTATCAATATGGAAATAAAAATTCTAATGATTCGAAAATCATAATAATAATTTAGTCAATTACGAATGAAGAGTATGTAGAAATCAATGAAGTATATTTGAGAATGAGAAATCCTATTGATTTGCATTTGAAACATGCTTTCAACAACATTGTTTCAAACCATGCGTTAATTTATTGAAAAAGGGATAGTCTAGTACACGAAGGTGATTCATACAACTAAAATATCAATAAGGCAATCATTTTCAGACAATACTTAGCTCATTAAATTACTATTGATTAGAATTGGATCTAAAGTTAGTGATGAAATTTTAGTAGTAAAAGTTGTTTGAATTGAATATCTTTAATTGAAAAATTGAACTATTAAATAATTATATATCAATCAACATATGATTGTTTGCTTTGTAAAACTTATGTGTTGTTGTTGGATGCACTTAAATTACATAAATTATCTTCTTACTAGAGCTTATTTGAATTAAACATTACTAAATCAAGTTATTTTTTTATTAAAATTAAAAATTGGGAAATCGGAGATGCGGGTAATGAATGTTTTGTTAATGAAGATCCAACTTGGAGAGAAGTTGAGCAATTATCAATTGAAGTTGATTAAAATTGTGTAATTGTTTAGAATATGAGCCAAATTATTTTGATCGGTATCTATTTTTGTTGCCATTACTCAAGAAAGAGAAATTGAAGTTGCCTTACTTAGAGAACAAGAACAATAAAAATAGAAAAAGTTTGAAGACAAAAAAATTCTATTTGAAGGAGAAATAACTTATGTGAGTGAATGGGAGAATGATGAATAATAGTTTCCATTGAGTTTTTTTATGGTGAAAGGGAGAATGATGAATAATAGTTTCCATTGAGTTTCTTTATGAGATTTGAGATTTTATGCAACTTTACCTTCTGTGTTGAACTAATTGCCTTTTAAATTTCAATATTGCTTTTATTTTTTTATGAAATCTTGGAGCTCCTACGTTTTATATCTGTCTGCTACACCACTTCTAAATTTTTATTAATTTCTATGCATGATAGGAATTGTTAGAAATTTAATTTTGGAGGTTTACTTTTAAAGATTAATTTCATATGAAGTATATATCTTATGTGGTTTAAATTAGATTAATTTANATATATATATATATATATATATATATATATATATATATATATATATATATATATATATATATATATGGAAGTCGAAGTAATATGATAAAGTGATACGACAACAATGATTCTTTATCCCACTATGTGGGGTCATCTACATGAATCTTTTTTCTCTATTGTGTCTTATTGAGTGCCATATTTTTATTTAGATCTAATAAATTAGGATTGTTTTTTATACAAAATGCCATGGTTTTTTTAGGTCTACCTCTATTTTTCTTAATATAAATTATATCTTAAATATCCACTCTCTTAACTAGATCATTAGATGTTCAACATTTAATTTAACCAAATCATCTAAGACGACTCTCTATAATCAAGTCTGCCACTAAAGCTACTTTTACGGATATATTCGTTTCACATATTATTTCTAAGTTTAAAGCCACTCATCCATCTAAGAATTCTCATCTCAACAATGCTTAACTTAGTTTTATGATTCTCTTTTATAGGCCAACATTTTGCACCATAAAACATTGCAGTTCTCACCACCATCTTATAAAATTTTCCTTTTAAGTTTAGCAGTACTTTTTTATCACACAATTGGCTCGATGCATTCCTCCACTTCAATCATCCAACTTGAGTTCTACTAATAACATCCCCATATATATCACGATCACTTTGAACAATAGAATCGAANCTTCTTTTGGTATGGTGCTCCTTGTTTTGTGTACACCTCCATTGTTCTTTTTATCACAATAAAAATATGCACAGGTTCTTGACTCAAAATTTAACTCTGTATACTTGCAAGATGAATCCTTCCTTTTCATATTATAATCAATCATACCAAATAGTTAAGATCATTGATTCTTCACCCAAAAAGGGAAGTCTACATATAAAGCAATTACCTTTTTTTATTTAGTAGTAAATATAAAAAAAGTACACAAATTTTTAGACTATTATTGGCAATCTCAAGATTAAGCTAATTCAAGAAATTATAAAAACAATATTTGATGCAAGAGCCTGGGTTGCGGTACTGTAGCTGCTAGTACCGCGGACCATTTTTCCTATTTGATCCCTTAACTTTTCCATTTCCTTCCTACTTTTATTTCTTTTCTATTTTAATTCCTTACTATTCTAACTACTAGAACATATTATAAATTTGATGTTTGCTATTTTAGGGTTTAGTTTTTGGTGAGTTTTATTTCAATTTTTTGTCAGGACAACCGTCAATGTCTGATTTTTCTTTTTGAGGGTTGTATCTGAGGGATTGAGTAATCCTTCGGCTATATCTTTCTCCCTGGTGATAATCTTCATGGTATCTCCTTCCACATCCTCCCCCATTGTTCCTGATTGCTGTATATCGCTGCAGCCAGCCACAACAGCCTTCCCGTAGCTATTTTTGCCGCGCTAGCTTCCCAGTTGCCTCCCACTTCTTCTAGCTTTGCTGCCGCCCAAACCACACCTCCTCTCTACTGTCCCAACCTTCTCACCGTGTCGCTGCCTCTCAGGATAGTCAGGGAACACCTTCCTTCTGCTATTCTACCGCTATCCACCCCCCACCTCGTTGCCATCACTCGGGAAATCCTCCATACTTGTTGTCCCTGCATTAATGTGCTGCCCGCAGATTGTCACCAATATTTCTTTGCTGCTGCCAACCATTCTGATCCACCTAGCCGACCTCCATCACCTTGGGATACGCTTTAGGTGTGTTTTTGTGTTTGTTATCACTTATTTCCTGTTTGAAGAGTCGTCTGTAATTCTATTTGAATTCAACAANATATATATATATATATGGAAGTCGAAGTAATATAATAAAGTGATACGACAACAACGATACTTTATCCCACTATGTGGGGTCATCTACATGAATCTTTTTTCTCTATTGTGTCTTATTGAGTGCCACATTTTATTTAGATCTAATAAATTAGGATTGTTTTTTATACAAAATGTCATGGTTTTCTTAGGTCTATCTCTATTTTTCTTAATATAAATCATATCTTAAACATCCACTCTCCTAACTAGATCATTAGATGTTCAACGTTTAATTTAACTAAACCATCTAAGACGACTCTCTATAATCAAGTCTGCCACTAGAGCTATACCAACCCTTTTACGGATATATTCATTTCACATATTGTCTCTAAGTTTAAAGCCACTCATCCATCTAAGAATTCTCATCTCAACAATGCTTAACTTAGTTTTATGATTCTCTTTTATAGGCCAACATTTTGCACCATAAAGCATTGCAATTCTCACCAACATCTTATAAAATTTTCCTTTTAAGTCTAGCAGTACTTTTTTATCACACAATTGGCCCGATGCATTCCTCCACTTCAATCATCCAACTTGAATTCCACTAATAACATCCCCGTATATATCACGATCACTTTGAACAATAGGCTCGAGATATCTATAATGTTCGCTACTTTTAATGATTTGATCACCCATTGTTACACCTTTGCCATTAGATCTACTACTATTAAAGTTACATTACATTTATTCAGTTTTAGATCTACTCAAACAAAGGCTTTTAGACTCTAAAGTAAACCTCCATAAATCAAGTTTTTCCTGAACTCTTTCTCTAAGTTTTTCCGCAAGTGGATAATATAATAAACTAATGATTCATATAAATCTTGAAAGGTTTCATCCATGAATCCTTAGAAAATTTAATGGTAGAAAATTTGGTTGATATAAAATTGTGAAGGACTTGGGAAGAATGCTTATAAGGTGAAACTCCTAGAAACTTTAGCCAATTTTACATATATATGATTTAAATCTTTATTATGAATCATCAACCAATATCTTGAATTTCTATCTTTCTAACTCCTTTGGGTTATGGTTTTCTAAAAATTCTGCTATTCTTATGGAAGAAGCTATGATGGGGATGAAATCATATCCATTCATAATAATTGTGCAACAATCATGCTTAGATTTGTTTGATAATTGTCAACGGTTGAATTTTTTAGAGCTAAAATTTCTAGCAGGGTGAACTTGATTTGTATCCTTCTTTAGCCTTTTATTGTTTTAGTCTTCATATGTTCATCTCTTTTAACTTTTGTGGCGGCCTTGTATGACTTTCTTTTACCCTATAAGCTTGTTTTTTCTATTATTGTTATCTATGACTCTTTAGTTCTTACATCTATTTGTTGGCTTTGCAACCATATTCTGAGTCTTTAGTTAATTCCTATTTTAACTGTCATGTGTTATGAATGATTTGTTTTTNAATTTTACATATATATGATTTAAATCTTTATTATGAATCATCAACCAATATCTTGAATTTCTATCTTTCTAACTCCTTTGGGTTATGGTTTTCTAAAAATTCTGCTATTCTTATGGAAGAAGCTATGATGGGGATGAAATCATATCCATTCATAATAATTGTGCAACAATCATGCTTAGATTTGTTTGATAATTGTCAACGGTTGAATTTTTTAGAGCTAAAATTTCTAGCAGGGTGAACTTGATTTGTATCCTTCTTTAGCCTTTTATTGTTTTAGTCTTCATATGTTCATCTCTTTTAACTTTTGTGGCGGCCTTGTATGACTTTCTTTTACCCTATAAGCTTGTTTTTTCTATTATTGTTATCTATGACTCTTTAGTTCTTACATCTATTTGTTGGCTTTGCAACCATATTCTGAGTTTTTAGTTAATTCCTATTTTAACTGTCATGTGTTATGAATGATTTGTTTTCCTTGTAAGAATGATTAAGTGGAATTTCTATTGGTCTTTGTTATTTTAAGGTCTACTTGTCAGTAGTGAACAAAACCTGATAATTTGGAGTCTCCTGGAACCATAGCACATTATATTACTCTATTTTTAAAAAATGTAAATAAGAAAAATTATGAATAGTTCTGCAATGTTAGAGAGAAAATATTCTTAAAGTAGTAAAAAAACACATTAAATGATATATAATGAAACATTTGATTTTTCTAACACATGCAGAAGTTAAAAAAGAAAATCATATTGGAAAATCAACTATTCTGGAAAAGAAAACAATTAGAATTGCATGTAGAATTATTATGATGCAATGCATACTATTTTAGCTTAGGCACAAACATAAGAACTAGTTTTTTAACATGTCTTATAAATCTAAACTGGTCATTTTGAAAATCATTTTCATCGTCATAGATTAATCATTTTTATCTTTCCAAGGCTAGTCTCATTACACAACTATTTTTTATGCTTACGCCTTACTATCCTAATGGTTAAGTGGTGTGCCTTGTTATGCACTGAGTTTTGGCATACAGTATTTTGTGCTATTGATTAGTATGATTTTAGGCATGTGCATAAAAACCGTGAATACTTGAATAGATTTTTAGTTAGATATGCTATTTCTTCGATAACACTGCCGTTGCCGGTCCCAATAGCCCATGCGAAAAGTGGAGGGTTGCGTTAGGTAGTCGACAACCAGCGTAAAACTTGTCGAAAAAAAATCATGACATGAATCCTTTTGATCATTCTGTAAGTGCTAGGACGTCCCCTGGAATCGACGCGTTGTATAGCCTGAATACAGTGAAAAGTGTGCAAGGCCGCTACACCGGCGTTCGGGTGTAGTGTTAAATAAGCAAGGGTTCCCACATTATGGACGAATGCGGGTAAAGAAGTTAGTCCATGAAACTAATGAAACTAATATTAGGATAGGATCTTGGAATATAGCCACTCTCAACGGTAAATTAACGAAATTAGTTGATATTATGATTCATAGGAAAATTAATATCTTATGTATTCAAGAAACTAAGTAGGTTAGAGAAAAGAATTATGATTCATAGGAAAATTAATATTTATGTATTCAAGAAACTAAGTGGGTTGGAGAAAAGGCTAAGGAGATTGATAATTTAGGTTTTAAAGTTTANTCTATATTTGATTTTTAATGATTTAGAAAAAGCTTACGATAAGGTTCCAAGAGATATCCTTTGGAGAGTTCTAGAGAATAAATGTGTTGATATGACATATATTCAAGCCATTAAAGATAAGTATACTAGAGCTGTTACTTGTGTTCAAACCGAAGGAGGATTGACAAAATATTTTTCTATTTCTGTTGGATTACATCAGGGATCGACTTTAAGCCCATATCTTTTTGCTTTAGTTATGGATGGTCTTACTGGACATCTACAGGAGGATGTACCTTGGTGTATACTTTTTGCTGATGATATTCTTCTCGTGGATAAAACGAGAGAAAAAGCCGGTGTATGCTTTTTGCTGATGATATTCTTCTCGTGGATAAAACGAGAGAAAAAGCCCAGGAGAGCCTTGGTGTATGCTTTTTGCTGATAATATTCTTCTCGTGGATAAAACGAGAGAAAAAGCTCAGGAAAAACTTGAATTATGGAGGTCTGCAATTCTTCTCGTGGATAAAACGAGAGAAAAAGCCCAGGAAAAACATGCTGATGATATCTTCTCGTGGATAAAACGAGAGAAAAAGCCCAGGAAAAACTTGAATTATGAATGATATCCTTTTCGTGGATAAAACGAGAGAAAAAGCCCAGGAAAAACTTGAATTATGGAGGTGCATTGGAGGAGTCTAAAGGCCTTCATTTAAGTAGAACTAAAACTGAATACATGGAATGTAATTTTAGTAGTAATAGCTATAGTGCTGCTGATGACATCCTTCTCGTGGATAAAACGAGAGAAAAAGTCCAGGAAAAACTTGAATTATGAAGGTCTACATTGAAGTCTAAAGGTAAGACGAGAGAAAAAGCCCAGGAAAAACTTGAATTATGGAGGTCTACATTGGAGTCTAAAGGCACGAGAGAAAAAGCCCAGAAAAAACTTGAATTATGGAGGTCTACATTAGTGCTGATGACATCCTTCTCGTGGATAAAACGAGAGAAAAAGTCCAGGAAAAACTTGAATTATGAAGGTCTACATTGAAGTCTAAAGGTAAGACGAGAGAAAAAGCCCAGGAAAAACTTGAATTATGGAGGTCTACATTGGAGTCTAAAGGCACGAGAGAAAAAGCCCAGAAAAAACTTGAATTATGGAGGTCTACATTAGGAGTCTAAAGGCCTTCGTTTAAGTAGAACTAAAACTGAATACATGGAATGTAATTTTAGTAGTAATAGCTCTAGTGACAGAAGTGCAATAATGGAATGTAATTTTAGTAGTAATAGCTCTAGTGACAGAAGTGTGACTTTGGGTGATCAAATCATTAAAAGGTGTGAACGATTTAGATATCTTTGGTCCGTTGTCCAAAGCAATGGTGATATAGATGGGGATGTTAATAGTAGAATTCAAGTTGGTTGGTTGAAGTGGAGGAATGCTTCGGGCCTTTTGTGTGATAGAAAAGTATCGCTAAGATTGAAAGGAAAATTTTATAAGTCGGTGGTGAGACCTGCAATGCTCTATGGAGCTGGNCTCCCTACGGTGCAGACCAAGTACGTCATCGGGCGATCTCTTCTCTTCATCTCTCCTTGGGAGATCCTTGTGAATGACGGTAGGCAGTACTCTCGGGCCTAAACGCGACTTAACTGGTCGACGTCCTACAGGCCTCAGCGCAACAAGTGCGCTATCTGTAATAGCAGCAGTACTGACTCGGTTTCCAAGGCGAAATCTGACTGGAACACGGGCTGGAGGCACTTCAACTGATCTCTGATGCTGGCGGACAGACTTGAGATTCTTCAAGATTTCCTTTTTCATTTGGGGCGAAACGTCGCATCCCATTTGCTTAAGCAACTCAGCGACACTGCATTCCTCTTTAGCAGCCAATCTTTCAAACACTGTATGAACTCTGGTGATAGGAGTGAGCTTCTANGTATGATTTTAGGCACGTGCATAAAAACCGTGAATACTTGAATAAATTTTTAGTCAGATATGCTATTCCTTCGATGATACTGCCGTTGCCGGTCCCAAGCCTACATGCGAAAAGTGGAGGGTTGCGTTAGGTAGTCGACAACCAGCGTAAAACTTGTCAAAAAAGGTTGCGTTAGGTAATCGACAGCCAGCGTAAAACTTGTTGAAAAAAAATCATGACATGAATCATTTTGATCATTGTGTAAGTGCTAGGGCGTCCCCTGGAAGCGACGCGTTGTATAGCCTGAATATAGTGAAAAGTGTGCAAGAGCCACTGCACTGGCGCCCAGGTGTAGTGTTAAATAAGCAAGGGTTCCCACATTATGGACGAATGCGGGTAAAGAAGTTAGTCCATGAAACTAATGAAACTAATATTGGGATAAGATCTTGGAATATATGCACGCTCAATGGTAAATTAACGGAATTAGTTGATATTATGATTCATAGGAAAATTAATATCTTATGTATTCAAGAAACTAAGTGGGTGGGAGAAAAGGCTAAGGAGATTGATAATTTAGGTTTTAAACTTTGGTATTCTGGTAAGAGTCGCACTAGAAATGGTGTAGGTGTAATTATAGATAAGAGTTTGAAAGATAATGTTGTAAAAATTAATAAAATTGGTGATAGAATTATAGCCCTTAAGATTATCATTGATTCTAAGATTTTCAATATTATAAGTGTTTATGCTCCTCAAGTAGGTTTAGATACAG
>JXCR01058042.1:122650-133599 GCA_002079205.1 Phalaenopsis hybrid cultivar | reverse complement strand
GAAAGAGACTCAAGTAAAAGAAAATCCTCAAAACTCCTGGGGGAAATCCCGAAAGAAAAGAAAAGTAACACGAATATCTCGTCCACCAAAACTTCGATAAAACAAAAAGAAAACCCGGACAAGGGGGACCGCAAGCACTCGTATGGGACTAGGCTCAGTTATATTTATTCTCGAGGGACCACGAAGGCTACTCGGTCACCGAACGTATAGAACCCGCCACTTGTCTAGAAGGGTGTCCTGAACCTTNTCCTTAGTTCTTACATCTATTTGTTGGCTTTGCAACCATATTCTGAGTCTTTAGTTAATTCCTATTTTAACTATCATGTGTTATGAATGATTTGTTTTTCTTGTAAGAATGATTAAGTGGATTCTGTTGGTCTTTGTTATTTTAAGGTTTACTTGTCAGTAGTGAACAAAACCTGATAATTTGGAGTCTCCTGGAACCATAACACATTATATTACTCTATTTTTAAAAAATGTAAATAAGAAAAATTATGAATAGTTCTGCAATGTTAGAGAGAAAATATTCTTAAAGTAGTAAAAAAGCACATTCAATGATATATAATGAAACATTTGATTTTTCTAACAAATGCAGAAGTTAAAAAAGAAAATCATATTGGAAAATCAACTATTCTGGAAAAGAAAACAATTAGAATTGCATGTAGAATTATTATGATGCAATGCATACTATTTTAGCTTAGGCACAAACATAAGAACTAGTTTTTTAACATGTCTTATAAATCTAAACTGGTCATTTTGAAAATCATTTTCATCGTCATAGATTAATCATTTTTATCTTTCCAAGGCTAGTCTCATTACACAACTATTTTTTATGCTTACGCCTTACTATTCTAATAGTTAAGTGGTGTGCCTTGTTATGCACTGAGTTTTGGCATACAGTATTTTGTGCTATTGATTAGTATGATTTTAGGCACGTGCATAAAAACCGTGAATACTTGAATAAATTTTTAGTCAGATATGCTATTCCTTCTATGCCGGGATGAATTATTGGTCTAGTGAAAGATTTGACTAGTTCTAGGAGAGGTTTTCTACATGTTCAAATGGTAGGCTTGGTTTTTGCTAAGTTCTTTTCCTTTTTTGCTTTCATCTATATTTTGTTATTTGTTCGATTAAGTGATTGAATTTAATCAAGTTTCGGTAAAATTTGTTTTAATAAGTCACAAATTTTAAAGCATTTACGTATCTTTTTTTGTTGTGAAGTTTAGTTCATTCTCCTACTTGGAGGTCTTTAGACTTGGATTTGATTTCTTTATAATTCTTGTTTTTCAGCAATTGTGATGAATAATTGTTAAGGATTAAGAGCTTGTTACATGTAAAATTTTAATGTTTTTTGCATAATTTTCTCTAACTCATATCGGTTTTGTATTAGAAATTCTTAACTCAAATAACTTATTTCTTAAAAGGTTCTCCGTCTTGTTCTCATATTTATTTATTCAGTTATGCTGCTTGTTACTGACGTGTGCTCTTACTGTTAAATAGATTCTTGTCTGGTTTCTTGCTTGCCGCTGTTCCATGGTATGTTGGGGCTTTAATTTTTCTTATTGGAGCCCTGGACAAACGCGAGAAACCTGGATTGGTTGCATGCACAGTTGCTGTAAGTATCTAATTGTTTTTCCTGGAAGAATTGACTTCTTTTATCAGTAAGATCATACGTAAAGCAATTTAATGATTATTTTCAGTCTTGATGTTTTAGATAATTCTTAAATAAATTTTATTATTAGATCAATTCTATTTTTTTCAGAGTTTTTCTGTNTAAGATCATACGTAAAGCAATTTAATGATTATTTTCAGTCTTGATGTTTTAGATAATGCTTAAATAAATTTTATTATTAGATCTATTCGATTTTTTTCAGAGTTTTTCTGAGTTTTTTATTTCATCATCTTGGCTTAGGTCACCATGCTCTTCGAACATTCATTTACAGTCTATGTTAGCTGATTGTACAATTCTATTGAGTTGTTTTTGAAGCTTTCATTCCCGGCATTTAGAAAATTCATGTTTAGTAGAATTGTAGGCGTCAATTTTAAACAACAAAATTGATGAAGTGAATTAGTTTGTTATTCATGATTTAAACTGCTACAAAATTTATTTTTTAAGTTTTCATCTTTTCAATACTGCTTAAATAAATTANTAAACTGCTACAAAATTTATTTTTTAAGTTTTCATGTTTTCAATACTGCTTAAATAAATTATATCATTAAATCTTTTCTATTTTTTTTCTGAGTTGTTTATTTCATCATCTTGCCTTAGGTCACCATGCTCTTCGAACATTCATTCCCAGACTATNCTCGAAAAGGTCCTATAGGAATCCATTTTGGGCTTCCTCATGTCGGTTTCATCCTTCTAAGTGCTAGAAGTAAATACCACACACGCGAAACTTCCAAAAAAGGACGGAAAATAGGTCGAATTAAAATTAGAAGTCGATACTCGCACACGCGAAACTCCAAAATAGGACGGAAACAGGTCGAACTAAAACGAGGCGGGACCACTTCTAAGGTTCTAAGATAGCAAAGGGAGATCCCTAAGGCTAGATCCTAAACCCTAAGAGGAAGACTAGACCTCACAAAAAAAAGACGGAAACGGGTCGAACTAAAACGAGGCGGGCACCACTTCTAAGGTTCTAAGATAGTCGCAGAGGAAATAGGTCGAACTAAAACGAGGCGGGCACCACCTCTAAGGTTCTAAGATAGTCGCAGGAATCCTAAGGCTAGATCCTAACTCCTACGAGAAAAACTAGACCTCACGAAAATTGAGGTCAACAATTATATCATTAAATCTTTTCTATTTTTTTCTGAGTTGTTTATTTCATCATCTTGGCTTAGGTCACCATGCTCTTCGAACATTCATTCCCATACTTTGTTAGCTGATTGTACAATACCATTGAGTTGCTTTTGAAGCTTCATTCACAGCATTTAGAAAACATATGTTTAATAGATTTGGCCTAGGTCACCATGCTCTTAGAACATTAATTTCCAGGCTATGGTAGGTGATTGTACAATGCCATCGAGTTGTTTTTGAAGCTTCATACGCAGCATTCACAAAACACATGTTTAGTAGAATTGTAGGCAATTTTAACTAACAAAATTGATGAAGTGAATTTGTTGTTTTTTATTCATGACTTAAACTGCTACAAAATCTATATTTTTAGTTCACGTTTTTATATAGACTGAAAGTTTATTTGAAGCCACTCTTTTATTGCTTTGTTTTTCAAAAAATTATAACGGGAAGCTGATTTTTACAACTCGAGTTGCTGAAGTATGGTAGATTNAGTTTATTTGAAGCCACTCTTTTATTGCTTTGTTTTTCAAAAAATTATAACGGGAAGCTGATTTTTACAACTAGAGTCGCTGAAGTATGGCAGATGTAAGATGTATGCTGCCCGTTTTTCAGGAAAAAAATATACTTAGTACCTGTAAAAGGAAAAAAGTTATTTCTTTTTTCACATTATTTCTGCATTTACTTTTACTGTTGTTGTTACCCCAAACAAATACCAAGAGGATTGGGATCACTTTTATTTTCATTTCTTAGTTTCTTTTTTTTGTAAATGTTCTAATTTGCAAAAAAATATGCTGAACATTCACACGCATTTATTATATTTAAAACAAATAAAAAGATGTATTTTATTTTATCATTTCATTCTATATTTCTCAATAATATTATGTTTCTTTAGATATTTAAAATAGGTACTCGCTCGCNGAGGATTGGGATCACTTTTATTTTCATTTCTTAGTTTCTTTTTTTTTTGTAAATGTTCTAATTTGCAAAAAACTATGTTGAACATTCACATGCGTTTATTATTTTTAAAACAAATAAAAAGATGTGTTTTATTTTATCATTTCATTCTATATTCTCAATAATACTATGTTTCTTTAGATATTTAAAATAGGTACTCGCTAGAATATCCAAGCAAACATTAACAATTTTTCTTAGCAAACATAAACTGTAAACAAAATTCAGCCCATCATCATTCGCTCATGCTTCATCCACCCATCTCTATAATATACCTAGTTCAATGCCCCTCCCCCCCCTCCCCCAACAAAACCAAATTCTTCCATTTTCTCTAAATTTTTTGCTTTATTATTATTTTTCTTATAGTATTTGCTGCTACCATTGCTAACCTTGTGCGCTAACTTTGCCAAATCATCGATCTTCAATGACTTCCACTGTGTCCTTCCTTCTTTTAACACCAAATTCCTTGACATCATCTCTAGTGGACTCAAGTGCCCTTTCAACAAACTTATCGGAGGTAACCTTAACTTGACCTTCGACCATTACATTATCATGTTATCATGTTTAACAACCTTATCTTTAGGGAGAATTAGGGCGTATTTGAGCCGAGTATGTCACAAATTGGACTTGGTTGGTAATATTAACTGCTCATGCTTGGAGAGCTTGAGCCAAGCTTTCACTTGTATGTTCCAGGTTGGCTTTTTTAGATTTTTTTTTTAATATTTGAATTTGATTTGTTTATGCCAATTGAACGGATATCTAAACGAGTTAATAAACAAACAAAACGTTCGAATAAGCATATGAATTTCTATATAAAATTATCAATAAATAATTTTACAAATCTAATAAATAAAAAGTAATTGAATAAATTTTGTATTGGTATCTAATTATTTTATACAAATACAATAAGAAAATATGTTAATAATGAATGCATTAATTTTAAATCACGTATATCATTTGTAACTTGGGTAGAGGCAAAAGAAGATTTTAGGAAGCTCTGAACCAGAAAAATAAATGTGAATAAAACTATGGAAAGAGAAATGACAGGCTGTGAGCCTGATGCCATTGAGTGTTAAGCGAATTATGATCCATAAATGAGGAAAAAGAATAAAGATAAATAGTGTTATAGAATTAATTTTAATTACATGATTAATAAATATATATTATATATTTATATAATCATTAGCTAATTAAAATTAGAGAGTGTGATGGATTGAATATGCTGAATAATGTTGCATTAATTATAGATTGGGCTAATTAATAAGTAGATATTAATAAAATAAAGACATAGTTAATAATTAATATTAAAATATTATTGATATACAATAACACAACAACAACAAGCCTTTATCCCACTAAGTGGGGTTGACTACATGAATCCTTTTTCTCTATTGTGTCGTATTGAGTGTCAAATTTTCATTTAATACTAATAGATTAAAATCATCTTTTATGTAATTTGCCCAAGTCTTTTTAGGCCAACCTCTGTCTTTCTTTACACAGATCAAATCTAAAATATCTACTCTCCTAACTGGACCATCAGATGCTCGACGTTTAATGTGACCAAACCATCTAAGTTGATCGGCTCTCTCTAATCTTGTCTGCCACTGGTGCTACACGAACCTTTTCACAGATAGATTCGTTTTGTATTTTTCTCTAAGTGCCAGGCCACTCATTCACTTAAGAATTCTCGTCTCAGCAACACTTAACTTTATTTTATGCTTCACATTTAAAGGCAACATTTTGTGCCATAAAACATTACAGGTCTCGCCACTATCTTATAAAATTTTCCTTTAAGTTTAAGTGGTACTTTTCTATCTCACATCGACCAACCAACTTGAATTCTACTCATAACATCCCCATCTATATCGCCATTACTTTGAACAATAGACACAAGATATAACAAACGTTGAAATATTTTAATAATTTGATCAACCATAGTTACAACTCTGTCACTGGAGCTAATAATACTAAACCTATATTCCATGTATTAAATTTTAGGTCTACTCAAACAAAGGCCTTTAGACTCCAATATAAACCTCCATAATTCAAGTTTTTCATGAACTCTTTCTCTAGTCTTATCCACAAGAAGGATATCTTTAGCGAAAAGCATATGCCAAGGTACATCCTCATGTAAATGTCCAATAAGAGCATCCATTACTAAAGCAAAACGATATGGGCTTAAAGTTGATCCCTGATGTAATCCAACTGAAATAGGAAAATATTTGATCAATCCCCCTTCTATTTAAACATAAGTAACAACTCTAGTATGCATATCTTTAATGACTTGAATATAAATCATATCAATACCTTTCTTCTTAAGAACTCTCTGAAGGACTTCTCTTGGAACCTTATCGTAAGTTTTTTCTAAATCAATAAAAGTCATATGTAGATCATTCTTACTCTCTCTATTTTTCCATCAAACCTCTCAATAAATGTATAGCTTCTATAATAGACTTGCCCTGCATAAATCCAAACTGATTATGCAAAATCTTTGTATCACGTCTTAACCTATGTTCAATTATCCTCTCTCATAATTTTAAAGTATGACACATTAGCATTATTTCTCTATAGTTTGTACGCTCTTATGCATCCTTTTATTTTTAAATATGGGGACTTAAAAATCATTCATCTACTCCTTGTACATCTTTTTAGTTTTTAAAATAACATTAAAGAGTTTAGTGAGTAAAAAAACTCTCAAAGCTCTTATATATTCTCACACTTCAGTAGGGATATCATCAGGTCTTACAGATTTTCCACTTTTGTTTTCTTTAAATTCTCACAAACTTTCTTTTTTATTAATGCGACGATAAAATAAAATGTTTTATTGCTATTAATGTTATTAAGATCATTAAGATCGATTGTATTTTAAAAAATTTCATTGAAAAGTTTATTAAAATAACTCACCGACCTATGTTGAATATATAATAAGCAAAATATTTTTTGATTGTTATCTTTAATACACTTAAATTAAATCCTTACTTTTTTTTAGTATCTAATCTAGTTTATGTAAAAAGTGGAGGGTTGCGTTAGGTAGTTGACAACCAGCATAAAACTTGTCGAAAAAATGATGACATTAATCATTTTGATCATTGTGTAAGTGCTAGGGTATCCTCTGGAAGCGACGTGCTGTATAGCCTGAATGCAGTGAAAAGTGTGCAGGGGCTGCTAACACTGACGCCCGAGCGTAGCGTCAAATAAGCAAGGGTTCCCACATTCCAAACAGATGCGGGTAAATAAGTTAATCCATGAAATTAATGAAACTAATATTATGATCGGATCATGGAATATATGTATTCAATGATAAATTAATGAAATTAGTTGATATTATGATTCATAGAAAGATTAATATCTTATTTATTCAAGAAATTAAATGGGTTGGAGAAAATATTAAGAAGATTGATAACTTAGGTTTTAAACTTTGTTATTCTGGTAAGAGTCGCACTGGAAATGTTGTAGATGTAATTATAAATAAGAGTTTGAAAGATAATGTTGTAAAAATTAATAGAATTTGAGATGGAATTATAACCCTTAAGATTATTATCGATACTAAGATTTTTATTATTATAAGTGCTTATGCTCCTCAAGTAGGTGTAGATTTAGGGTCCAAGGATAAATTCTGGAATGACTTAGAAGATTTAATACAAATTATACCTCTGGAAGTAAAAATTTTTATTGGAAGAGATTTAAATGGACATGCGGTAGAGTGGTAGAAGATTTCAGAAATATTCATGATGGCTATGATTTTGAAGTAACTAAGGAAAAAGGTAGAGCTATTTTAGGTTTTGCTTTAACGTATGATTTTTTTCTTACAAATTCCTTATTCAAGTAAAGAGATGAGCATCTTATTACTTATAAGAATGAATCTAATAAAATATAAATTGATTATTTTCTCATGAGAAGAAGACATTGTTGAGATTGTAAAGATTGTAAGGTCATTCCAAGTGAGGATTTAAGTATCTAACATCATTTATTAGTTCTAGATTTTAAGATGAAGAGTTGTAAAATAAAGAATGCTCGGAATTATCATCGTATAATGTGTTGGTGGAACCTAAAAGATACAAATAAAATTATTTTTATAGTAAAATTCAAGATTTCAAAATTTGGGATGTTCATGAAGAAACAAATGCTATGTGTGATAAAGTAATAAATACTATTAAATAAGTAACAATAGATGTAATTGGAGAATCAAAAGAAAAAGTTTTTATAAATAAAAATAGTTAGTGGTGGAATAAAAATGTTTAAGAAAATATAAAATATAAGAAGTTATGTTCAAAATTTGGGATGTTCATGAAGAAGTAAATGCTATGTGGGATAAAGTAACAAGCACTATTAAACAATTAATAAAAGATGTACTTGGAGAATCAAAAGAAAAAGTTTTTATAAATAAAAATAGTTGGTGGTGGAATAATAATGTTTAAGAAAAGATAAAATATAAGAAGTTATGTTATAAAAATTGGTTTAAATGTAAAAGCTTAGAGAATTGGAAAAAATATCAAACGACTCGCATGGAGTTTAAAAGAACAATTTGTGACGCTAAAAATTTTGCTTTTAATGATCTTTATAATATATTAGATACTAAGGAGGGTGAAATATATATATATATATATATATATATATAAACTAGTCAAACAAAGAGAAAAGAAAAATAAAGATTTAACTCAATGTAAAAGCTTAGAGATTTGATGAGTTTCTTGGCTTACTAAACTCTTTAAAATTATTTTAAAAACTAAAAAGAGGCCTGAGGAGTGTAGGAAGAGTATTTTGGTCCCCAATTTTAAGAATAAAGAGGATGTACAAGAGTGTGCAAACTATAGAGTAATTAAGTTGATGTGTCATACATTAAAATTATGGGAGAGGGTATTTGAACATAGGTTAAGATGTTTTACAAAGATTTCTCATAATCAATTTGGATTTATGTCGGGCAGGTCTAATATGACAGCTTTACATTTTTTAAGAGGTTTGGTGGAGAAGTTCAGAGATAATAAAGAGAATCTACATTTGATTTTTTTTTTTATTTAGAAAAAGCTTACGATCGTTCCAAGAGATATCCTTTGAAGAGTTCTTGAGAAGAAAGGTGTTGATATGACTTATATTCACGTCATTAAAGATATGTATACTTGAGCTGTTACTTGTGTTCGAACGGAGGGTGGATTGACCAAATATTTTCCTATTTCTGTTGGAATCAGGGATCAGCTTTAAGCCCATATCTTTTTGCTTTAGTTATGGATGGTCTTACTGGGCATTTACAGGAGGATGTACCTTGGTGTATGTTTTTTGCTAATTATATCTTTTTTGTGGATAAGATGAGAGGAAAAGTCCAAGAAAAACTTGAATTATGGAGGTCTACATTGAAGTCTAAAGGCCTTCATTTGAGTGGAACTAAAATTGAATACATGGAATGTATTCTTGGCTTCGTCAATCGAGTCGTCTCTGCTTGTGTGTCGGCTGCGTCGGGCTCTGTCCCGCGCCTTCCAACCGTCGCCTCTCGTCCTCGGGCTCGAGCTGAAATCGCAGGGGCTTTGCCGCTCCTAATCGTTTTGGGTTTCTGCTCCTTCCAATTTGTTGTTAGATCGCAGGGGCTTTGTTTCCGCTCCTATTCCCTCTTCTGGGTTTTTGCTTGCCCCTCGAGCTAAGATTGCAGGAGCTTCGCCGCTCCTTGTTTCAGGTTTCCACTCCTTTCAATTTGCTCTCTGCTCTGCTATGCCTCACCTCCATCCATTGGGGATGTCTTCAGGCAGATCTTATGCTACTGCACTTGTGGGTGTCTACGTCTCATTTACACCTGAATCATGCTCTTTCCTTCATTCGTTTGAGTGGACAGAAGACATCAAGAAACCTTGTAGGAAGAATGGGAAGTCTGTCATTTTTTTTACAAAAGTTGAATGTATTTAACTTGCTTCCTCCTATCGACTGAATTTGGTCGGAAAATTTTTGTATGACCATCCCAAAATGAAGCTGATTCTTAAGGAATTTGAGTTTATGCATTTTTTTGGGAGTGAAAAATTGGACTATTAGATGAAAGACACATTCTTATACAACTAAATAATGAAGAGGATTGCACACGCTTATTTGCTAGAAGGATAATCTGAATTGATAGCAGAGCAATGAAGATTCTGATGGATTTTGACCCACAGACGGAACCACTAATCATTCCGGTTTGGATTCGCCTCCTTGGTATGGAATTTCATTATTTTACTCAAAAAGTGTTGTACTCTATTGCCTCAGCTTATAATAAGTCACTCAAAATGGACATTCCTACTTTTAATCTTTCCCGTCCATCTGAAGCCATAGTACTTGTTTAAAGAGGCATCAGTTCACCCGCCTCTGAGGAAATTTAGTTGGGCACACAACATCATGGATATTGGTAAAAGGTAGTGATTGAGTCTTTTCCTTCGTATTGTTCGAACTGTCGTATGTTCAACCACTCCAATTTTCAATGCATCATCTACACTCCCAACTCAGACCAAAAAACACAGTGCTTCGTCAGAGGCAGTGATTTCATCTTCTCCTGATCAGCTCCAAGTTATTGACATGATCATCAAAAGGATACCCCATAAGACAACACTATTCTCTCAGGCAATATGACAACCATTTAGTCCCCAGTTGTAACTCCCCCGTCTTTGAACCTCCTATCGTGGGGGAGAGGGTGATTCTTCAGACCCCACTTGCCCTAAAACCTATAACTCATAATACAGGTGGCAATAATTCTACTGCTTCACTACCGCCTCATCAGGTCGAGCAAACTATTAATGTTACTCAGACTCATGGGGATCATGATGTGCAACAACCTACACCTGTCCGACCAACTTTGGAATCTACTAATTAGATGAGTTAATCATCAGATGAGGAATGATAGGTCTATACATCCAGAAGGAAGAAGAAGAATGAAGACCTACTTGAGCTCATGAATCTGATTGATGATACGTTGCTTACTACGGGCAATGGTACTCACCTTAGCAATTTGTTAGCCTGCTCACTTCCGAGGACTAGAGGCAGAGAAAGAACTAAAGTGGGACGTCCCTAGCATTTTTGCACCATTTTGTGGCTTTTTGGTTTTTTTCCATTATGTATCTTTATTTTTTTTTGGGTTTTGTGTGTGTTGTATTGTATAAGCAGGACTTTCTTTTAGGCCCTCTCATATAGCCTTTCTGTATCTTTTCCGTATTAATATATTTGCCCTTGGACTTATGTATATATATAT
>JXCR01058042.1:95108-122406 GCA_002079205.1 Phalaenopsis hybrid cultivar | reverse complement strand
ATATATATATATAAATCAAAGAGCTGCTCATGGCTCCTTCCGCGTTAATAGAAAAAGAGGTTACAAAGTTGGGGAGGGAAAATGGATCCCCATCTAAAAGCAAAAAAATACATCATAGTCCTAGGGGTTATTCTTCGTAGTACAACACCACACAAAATAAAATAAAGGCTAAAGTAGAAAGCAAACCAAAATTACATTTAATCATTCAAAATGTATACCACAAGAGAAGTATACCCAAAAAGAAATTACATGTACACTAAATCCCAAAATAACAGTAGCGACCAACAACATAATCGATGTAGAGGCTTCTAGTTCCAGTGAGATCGCAATAATAAATGTCTACACCTGCAAGCAGTAAAGAGATCCACAGAGCTTCGACAGTAAAGTTCAAACCCAAAAAGAACCCAGCCAAACATCTCCAAACAGCTCTAAGAAGTCCGAAGCTGAAAGCCATCCACCCTTTACATCTTAAACAATAGAGCCTAAATCCAAATATCATCAATGAAACACCAGACGGCCAAAGAAAGTAACGTGCATGATAAAATGACAAGGATAACATTACGGACCAAACTCTCAAACAAAACAGAGGTTGAAAAAGGTTATCAAAAAGCAACTCAAAAATATTCAAAAGGATCAAAACACGATACAGAAAAGAAAGAAAAAAATCCGCTGCAGAAAGAAGAAAAAAAGGCCACCGTTAAAGTATAAAATAAACTCTCTATCTTCTGATATAAGGCACGTTAAGTAAATCCCCATTTAAAAGAGTTTGAAGTGGAGGAGGCACAACACCCACAATAATTCTTTGCAAACCTTGCTTAGCCAACCAATCAGCAGCAGAATTACATATATATAAAATAAACTTGTATAAAAAATTATGCTTTTTTATGAAGTCCTGTATCATGTTAAACAAACAAATGACATTCCAGGTAGGGGGGTGTTCTGATTGAAAATGTTAAAAAGAGCTATAGAGTCCGTCTCGATATGTAAAGCATGGTAATGAAAAAGAACGACAATATGTAAAGCATTCCATAAAGAGTAACATTCAGCCTCCAAAGGCGACGAGACACAAACCGGTGAGGCAAAGTAACATAGGCAGTTTCCCATATAATTACGAAAAATGCCTCCTGTCCCAGCAGCAGATAAAGTCCAACTCCCATCCACATTAAATTTAATCTGACCTTCTGAGGGGGGGTTGCCACCATATCAGAATGGACCTCCTACCCCTCTGAGAAGAATTATCACTTAATGCAATGAGGCGAGAAGCTTTAAGAAAATAAGTAATTATATATGAAGTGGTATANATATATATATATATATATATATACATACAATAACATTTGTAATATTTAACTTAAAAGAGGACTCATGAATATATTCTTGATCAGATTAAGATTTTTAATAGACATAATATAGAACTCAGTATAAAATAATATTCTTAATGCTTTATTTTTTGTATTTATAGATCAACTGCATCTTGATGTTTAAACTCAGCTCATCGAGATGAATATCCCAAAAAGGTTTAAAATTAATAGCTATTACAAAAAATATTATCTGGCAGCCCAAAGCTTATAGGTGGGTTGAGTTTTATTGATATTTTAATAAAATTAGGAGAAAAAATATGTGAAATTGTTGAAAATTTAGAGAACGAAATTGGTTTTAAGAGTGGCCTCTTATTCTATTTTTTGAGTTGATACAAATTAAGGATTGCAGATATTTAGAGAAATTTAATAATATTAAAAATGTGTTTTCTTATCTAATGACCAATTTGATAAGTTTCTTGAGACTTTCAACACAAAAATGATTCTTTGAAAGGCATACCCTTGTAATGAATGTAAATTTTACTATGTTGAAGAATATTGAGGAAGCATCGGGTGTGTTTTTGATGTTTGATGTTTAGTAAATGTGATCTGATAATTCCAATATTTTATATCTTATTTATGATTATTTTTATGCTTTTTCAGGGCATATTTGCTTGTTTATGAAATATACAGGTTGAAAGTTAACAAAGGGGAGCACATGGAGAAAACTCAAGCTAAGTTCTTGCCAAGCTCCTCGGCGCCCAACCTTAGCGCTATCCCAGGCCCTCATTCGACTAGAAAATTGAGTTGCTGGAAAGTCAGTGCTTGCCCCTAGCTCTTAGGCTCTCAAACCATATTCCATCCAATGGGTGTGCGAAGAGCATAAGTGGCGAAATGTAGGTGCTCAGCCTTGTCGTCTAAACTAGGAAAATGTCGCTCCAGCCTAGGCACCTAGGCACCCATGCACCTGAAGAGAAACATCCTACGCAACCCAAGACCGTGAGCTTGAAAAGTCAGGGTCCTAGGCTGACACCCAGGCACCCACCACTGACTTTGACCTATTTTTGATGATTTTGAGATGATGCGACGGTCTGTAACCTTTATTAGTAGGAAATTCAAAGGAAAAGGAGCCTGATGCTTCTTTACTTATACTTAGCAGCTGTGAGAGAGGGAGTGAGACTATTTTAGGGTAATTAGTGAGTGATTATCTCTATGTCAGTGCATGCAAGTGGTTTCTTTGTAACAAGAAGGATTAGCAAAGCAAGATTCAATCGGGTCTGGTTGTTCCTACTTTTGTATAAAATTGATTTTAACTCTTTTCAATGGAATTTTTGATGTGTTCTTCTCTCGTGTTTAAGAACTAAAACTCTCTTCCTTTGATCGGGAATCTAGGAAACTTAGAGATATCAATGCTTAGTGATTTCTAAAATCCTTATTTGGAATAACGATACGTTGACTTTCCGTGTTTAATATACTTCCAAATTTGTCGCTTGGATTGTTAAAACTTGTTATCTAGGACGACGGAATAAGACTTGTGGAACAATTAAGTTAATGCACTTTTCTAGGAAATTAAGTGTATTATTTTTTAGGATAGTGCAATTAATAGGGGAACATGAAATCTTTGCGGTTTTTGTATGATTTCAGAAAGTAAATTGTAATATGAAACCCCCAAAACTTCTTATGACCTTGGAAGAGGTTAAGGAGAAGATTTGCTTTTGATTATCAACTACAGTAGAATCACTTGGACAAATCTAGGCTTTTTAGTTCCAATTCAAGAGTGATACTCTCACTTGTTAGAAAACCCTACTCTCACTTTAGGTTTTATTTGTGAAAAAATTAAGATTTGGAAAAATTTTAAAATATTACAAACCTTTGGTACTTCAAAATAAACCTATGATTAATAGACTAGAAGTTCACCTTTTTTGAAAAATTAACTTGTTCTTTGTAGGATGGATAAACGGACTCTTCTGTATACTACTTGATCGACACGTATACTTGCGTAGTTGATGTGTGTTTCACAGCATCTCAGATTAAGTTTTTGAATTTGTTGCCGAGGAATAATGCCAATTTTCAATTTATGAGAACTTTAGTTGAAAATTTAAAATTTAGATTTGAAAGTTGTAGTGTTATGTTGTTGTTCTGTATTTTGTTTTGTGTATTTCTCATTATCTTTATTGTTATTTATTGTGTAAAAAAATTCGAAATATCTGGGCTTGTGATTTTCTTATACTCTTTGCACATTAATTTACTTTATTGTGTTTTTAGTATTTTGTGTTAAGTTATTCGTGTTATTTTTTAGTTTAAGTCCATAGCTAGTCCTTGGTTGTATGTGAATGACTGAGACTACTGAACTAGTGCAATTTAACCGTTACATTGAAAAACTAAAAAAATAGTAAACTTGCAAAACTTAAAAAAAGAATTTAGGATAACTGACGAACCCTCAGAAAGAAAACATTCACCTTAGACTATTTAGGGACTATGCCAACCCTTGGTAGAAAAGATTCATCAGAGTATCAATCACTTTGCTGTAGAAGCAATATCCTTGAACTTAAATCTGTCATTATCCAGATGGTCTAGAATAATAAATTTCAAGGTATACCTATTAAAGATCTAAATTTGCACTTAAACAACTTTTAAAATTATGTGCGACCTTTAGGTTTATTAGTGTCTCAATCGATATTGTTAGACTTATGTTATTACCTTTATCTCTTAGAGACAAGGCTAATAAGTGATTAAGCTTGTTAACATCATAGTCTATCACCACTTGGATTGGCTTAGACTAGAAATTTCTAACGAAGTACTTTTCACATTCCAAAACTGTTAAACTTAGGAATGATATAACCTTCTTCATCTAGATAGAAAGTGAGTTGATCTATGAAGCTCGGGAGAGATATAAAAAGTTTCTTAGGAAGTGCCGACACCATGCTCCACTTGATTGGTTAATTATCTAGATTTTTTATAATAGGTTAGTGAGATCTTTGAGATCGATAACAGATGCTATAAGAGGAGGTTCTCTGATGTCTAAACTATTTGGGATTCTTGATTGAGGAATGTCTACCAATAATTTTTATGCCCTTTCAGGATGATCAATCTTAGGAGAGTAGCTTGTATCCATGATACTAATGTATTAACAATCTTGACTTCACAAGTTGCAGCTATATCAAGGAGACTATATAATATAGGTATAAATTTTGCACCATGATCACTAGTAATTGAAGAGAATGCTTATGTACAATCAGTATATCCTAGTGTTGTGTTGTGAAGTCCCTGAATGCTTTTAAAAATATATTTGACAACCCCTATTTCGATATTTATAATTTTGTTTGGAGGAATCACCCAAATTGTAATTGAAATAACAACAATCAAAATATAGGAAATCAACTTAAGGGTAGTAACCACCCTAGTTTCTTAGGCAAGCGAAGCAATCAGGGAAATAATAACTCGAGACCGACTTACCCACCTGGATTCACTTCCAATTCTCATTTCAAAGAATAAAATTATCCTCAGAAGAAATAATGTTACAGATGGGGAACCGATTATAATGTCAAGCTGTAGTCATAAGGAATATTGAAATTCAATTAGAGCAAACAATTAATTATTTAAGTAATATACCCCGGGAGACTTTACCAAGTAACACTGAATTAGATCCAAACAAAACAGAAAAAGAGTAAGTTAAATTCATTGGATTAAGGATTGGGAAGGAGTTGAAAGAGATAACTAAAACAGAGGCTAGTTTTAAAGAACCTGACCCGAGCCTATTAAATTTGGTGAAAATCTACTTTACTTACAAAAATCTTACTCAGGTCTTAGGAAAGAACAAGAGAGATCATCACGATCTTTTCTCCAAAGACTTTAGAAGCATAAGTTCGACCGACAGTTTTTGAGATTCTTAGAAATGTTCAAGAAACTTACAATTAACATCCTTTTTGTAGAAGCATTAGAAAAAAAAAACTTAGTTATGTTAAATTCATGAAAGATATTATGAATAAAAAATGAAAATTTTGTGACTTTGAGACTATGGCCCTGACAGAGAAATATAATGCAATCCTACAGAAGAAACTTTCACAAAAAAACATAAAGATTCTGATAGTTTCACCATTCCTTGTGTCAGAGGTGAGAAATTTTTTAGGAAAGTATTATGTGATATAGGGGCCAACATCAACCTCATGTCTTTATCTATCTTTAGGAGATTAGTTTAAGAGAAGTCCAATTCATCACTGCAGTTGATCATTCTATTACCTATTTTATGGGGGTTATAGATGTACTTATTTATGTGAACAAATTTATCTTCCTAGCAGGTTTTATAATTTTAGACAAAGAAGAGGATAAGGAAATTCCTATCATACTAGATAGATATTTCTTTGCCACTAAAAGAGCCATGATTAATATTCAGAAAATGGGAGCTTACAGCGAGGGTTAATGTTCAAAAGATCCCTTTTAGCATTTTAAAATCAATGAAATATCCCCAAGACCCTAGGGATGACTCATGCCATAGTGTAGATATGGTGGTAGGGTGTGTTAGAAGCCAATGCAATGAAATTCTGAAAATGAACCACCATAGAAAAACTTGATTGGAAATGATGTGAATACCGTAAGAAAGAATCTGCTCTAGCTAATGAGGCAATCCCTAAAGTGATTAGGGATAGATTTGAGATTCTGGATACCACAACAAATGCTAAGCCTTCAGCTTTTTCTATAATTGAGGCTTCTGAATTAGAATTTAAGGATCTCCCTAGCACTTGAAGTATATTTTACTAGGACAATCTTAAACTTTGCCCATTATTATTTTTGTTAAACTGAGTGAGGTATAAGAGGTAAAATTAATGAGAGTTTTGAGGAGCTTTAAAAAAACTTTTGGTTGGAGCATAACATACATTAAAAGAGTTAATCTTTCTACATGCATACACAAAATTTTCTTCATCTCATTTCTTTTGGCAATTCATGGCTTTTAAGAGTAACATAGCGAAAAACCTCGCCACCTTTGACACTAAGAAGTTCGTAAGTATTGCGGCAACAAAACTTTATAATGACTTTTTAGTTTCAAAGAAACTCATTCCAGAGAGAAGATTCCTTAACACTAGGGCAGAGTCAAGGGACTGATGTATACTTGAAAGTGGGATAAACTTTGTTTCAAGACTAGGATTGTAGTGACAGATGTGGTTAGAGAATTCTATGCAAACTTGGTAGAGTAAAAAGATGAGAATTTTGTGAGGGGGTAGTATGTAGATTTTAGTTTGTTAGAATCAATTCTCTTTTTGAGCTTCCTGGCATCGTTATGGATGATTATTCTAGTTTCATACCTTTTGATTTCGACTTAGTTGAGATCATCATTTTTCTTAATGATTCTTGTGGTTTGTGGCACATTTATGACAATAGTCATTAACTTTGAATGCCTAATTAAAGGTTTGACATTATTTCATTTCTATTAAACTTTTCTGCTCTACGAACATATGTGAGGTTACTAGGGAAAGTGCTACTTTGAATTATTTTATATAGAAGGAAAAATCTATTGATGTAGGAAGCCTCATCAATCTGTCCATTTTCAATATTTTAAAGGGGGGGATGACGATAGAATTTGGGCATCCTGCTACGATCTTTGCTCTTTGTTTAATGGCTGGGGTGAAGTATGAGGCTTGGGAGGAATAGTTATATCCTAGCAAAGCCATAATGAATAAGGCCATTAGGAATTATGGTAGGACATCCTTTGAGAGAGAAGAGAGCTCTTCTAAACCCAGACCATCTTCTTCCTTCACTTCTCTTTGGGAGAGGATAGATACTTTGAGCGACGATGTTTCTATTGTTTAATGGTGGCAACACGAAATGAGATAGAGAGTGGATTTTTATGTTGACCGGCACCAAAGTCAAAATCATTACCAGGTACAGGCCAATGAGGCTTTAGTAGGGATGATAACATTGCCAGACATACCAGGGGCTCAATGATATTTAGTTTTCGGACGCACCACTTTTCTGATTCTTGTGAAGATACTGTTGAGCCTATGGAGGAGGATGTGGAGGAGGAGGATGATGGAGATGATGATGAGGGCGAAGATGACTGTTCCCTTTGTTTCTAACTGCACTTATATGACTATACTTTATTTCTCTTGCTTTTGTTTATTTTATGTGTATGAGATATTTTTGTGATGATAGATATTGGACATTTGACTTCTGTGTTTTTATATTGCTTTGTGATGTGATTGTTATTTTTGTAGACTACTGTGATGTGTTTTCATTATTGTTATCATGTTTGATGATTTTAATATTTCATGTGATGAGTATGTAATATCGATATGGTGTTTCTTAATGCTTATGTTTAATTTTTCTTTATGCTAATATTACCTCTCTGTCATAAGTTAATTTTCTTTTATTTTATATTTCTGTTCTGCCATGTTATGTTCTTTTCCCTGTTTTGTTATTATTTGCATGTGTAGTGTAAATTAAGTTTGGGATAGAGATTTTTGTAAAAATTGCATCCTAAAATAAGAGTAAATATCTAAATCATAGATTTTCTTTAAATAATAATTAGATTTAATTAAAATGCAGTGTGATCTAATAGTATATAAACAAAATAAAAATAGGTGACATAAATCTTCATTAAGTTTTGAAAAATATTAATAATTCTCTGATGTCTGACCTCTAAAGATTTTCTTTAAATAATTAGTAGATTTAATTAAAATACAGTGTGATCTAATAGTATATAAACAAAATAAAAATAGGTGACATAAATCTTCATTAAGTTTTGAAAAATACTAATAATTGTCTGATGTCTGACCTCTAACAATAATTAATTACAAGGATGCCTTAAATGTTAGCGTAAAAGTGACTAAATATAAAATTAATTTATCAAATATATGAACTTTAATAACTAATTAATTCAAATAATTCAATTATTAGTTAGCATCTCTTGAATTATAATTTTTTGAATAAAGTTAGAAGATAATTGAGAATTTGACTTAAGAAAGAATCAATATTCAAAAAAAAAAGAATGCAAAGAAAAGCTTAACCAGATGAAGTAATCGTCATTGAAAGAAAAAAAAATCATACGAAAAAGAAAAAAAAATGAAAATTTTAAGTATTGAAAAAAAATATTTAGGAGCTTTAGAGAAAAAGCCTGAGGTTAAACATGAATTCAAAATTGATACAATCTTCCTTCTAAAAGTCAAAGAATAGAAAATATCTTTAACTCTAAATTCATAATATCATATTGAAGAAGATAATAATTTAATTAATGTTATTTATTTGAGAACTAATCTTATATTTGTAAATCAAATTTAAATGATTTAGAAATAATTATATAAAAAGAATATTAATATAAGTTTTGTTAGGATATTGTGAGTCGTTAAGAAAGTTCAATTTTAAGAAAAGGTGTGTATACTTTGATATATTTATTTCCTTCGTGACTAGAGAACATTGCAATCCTAAGCCTCAATCTATTTCCAAACCTCTAACTTTAGGTATTGAATTACTTGATGGCATATAATTTAAGTTTAGGAGAATTTGATGTATAGTAAATTTGATGTGATATTTCTTATATTTTATATGCTATTTGTCTAATTTTTATGTTTTTCCGGGGCATATTTCCTTGTTTATATTTGAGTGATTTGTGAGTGATTATCTCAGTGTAAGTGCATGCAAGTCGAGTTACATAGTTAAAGGAAAAATCCTTGTGAAGCGAAGATATGATTAGTTTGGTCGTTCTTACTTTTGTTTACACATGATTTAATTTTTTCAATGAAATTTTTGTTGTGTCATCTCTTATGTTTAAGAACTAAAACTTTCTCTCCCTTGGATTGGTAATCTAGGAAACTAAGAGATATCCATATTTAGTTATTTCTAAAATCTTATTGGGAATATTGATATTTTAACTTTTCATGCTTAATTTACTTCCAATTTGGTCGCTTGGAATGTTAAAACTTATTGTGATCTAGGATGACGGAAGAAGGCTGGTGGAACAACTAAGTTAACACACACTTTTCTAGGAAAATAGAAATACTGCTTCTAGGATAGTACAATTAACAGGGAAACATGAAATCCTGAATATTTTTGCATGATTTAGGAAACTAAATCGTAATATGAAGCCCCAAAACTTCTTATGACTTTGGAAGAGGCTAAGGTGTTGATTTGCTCCTGATTGTCAACTATATTAGAATCATTGGGACAAATATAGGTTTCTTAGCTCCAATTCAAGGGAGGTACTCACTTGTTAAAAAACCTTACTCTCACTTTAGGTTTTATTTGTACAAAAATTAGGATTTAGGAAACTTTTAAATATCACAAACATTCGACATTTTAAACTAAACATAGGATTAGTAGACTAAAAAGTTCACCCTTTTTGGAAAATTAACTTGTTCTTCGTGGGATCGATATGAGGACTCTTGATGGAAAATTAACTTGTGTATTAATTGATCAACATGTATACTTGCATGGTTGACACATGCTTCACCGCTTCGGGGATCAGTTTCTAGTCCTCAAACTTTAATTGTGTATATTGTGATCCAATTTGAATTGTATGCCATTGATGGTGAGGTTGATCTAAATAGAAAATTGTGTGTATGTTGAAAGTTTGATATAATGTGCTATCATTGGGATAACTTACAACAAACTATGCTGTTCAAGACTTTTGAACCCAAGATACGGTTAAATTTGTACTTTGAAATATTATATCCAATTAAAAATAAGGACAGTTGGGAGGTCTAAAGATAAAATAAAGGATACTGTTGCGTTGCTCCTACTAATGAAGCTGACGATTTGCTATCTTGTAAGGCTACATGCCCACCACCATTTTACCCGTATCTTTCAACATGCAATTGCAATTACTTTTTCACTTAATTAATATTTTAAAGTTTATGCTATAATTTAAAGGGAAGGGCTTTCTTAAAGTAAAAAAGAATGTTTCCTTTTTTTAAACTTAACACAATATAGATTCTAGCTAGGTATTGGTCATCATTAACTATTGTTCAATTGAACTTTTTGAAAATGTGGTAGCATTTTTAAAACCTATCTAAAAAACCCACAAGTCTATAATCATGTATTTATCCATTTATAGTTGTTATATGAGTTTACAATTAAGTTGAACCTTGTTTGAGTTTGGTTCGAAGCAAACTCTGATGTTGTCCAAAACTAGTTCATTACTATTTTGAGTAAGGGTTGATCAAGGGTCAAATCAAGCCAAACAAAGGTCAGAACAAGTTCAAACCCACTTGGAGCTTTAATTGAATACAAATAATAAGGCTCTAACTAAAAGAAATTAATAGAAAAAATTGAATAAATGCAATTTCAATGATCCAAACTTTTCAATATAAATATTCCCAACTGAATATGTACAATAAGTCAATGAATAGATACAATTTTGAGCATACAATTCCAACCCTGATACATACAAGAGGAACTGAATACGTAAATTAAGCCTCTAACAGAAAGAACTGAATACATACGACATGGTTCTGATAGAAAGAAATGAACATATATAATTCCATTAAGTCAAGTTTTTTTGAGTTCATACACTTCCAACNTCACGTTTTTATATAGACTGAAAGTTTATTTGAAGCCACTCTTTTATTGCTTTGTTTTTCAAAAAATTATAAGGGGAAGCTGATTTTTACAACTAGAGTCGCTGAAGTATGGTAGATGTAAGATATATGCTGCCCGTTTTTCAGGAAAAAAATATTGGTAGTACCTGTAACAGGAAAAAAGTTATTTCTTTTTTCACATTATTTCTGCATTTATTTTTACTGTTGTTCAAACAAATACCAAGAGGATTGGGATCACTTTTATTTTCATTTCTTAGTTTCTTTTTTTTTTGTAAATGTTCTAATTTGCAAAAAAATATGTTGAACATTCACATGCATTTATTATTTTTAAAACAAATAAAAAGATGTGTTTTATTTTATCATTTTATTCTATATTTCTCAATAATACTATGCTTCTTTAGATATTTAAAATAGGTACTCGGTAGAATATCCAAGCAAACATAAACAATTTTTCTTAGCAAACATAAACTGTAAACAAAATTCAGCCCATCATTATTCGCTCATGCTTCATCCACCCATTTCTATAATATACCTAGTTCAATGCCCCTCCCCCCTCCCCCCTCCCCCCTCCCCGAGCATCCCCCATCCCGAACAAAACCGAACTCTTCCATTTCCTCTAAATTCTTTGCTTTATTATTATTATTCTTATAACATTTGCTGCTACCATTGCTAACCTTGTGCGCTAACTTTGCCAAATCATAGATCTTCAATGAATTCCTCTGTGTCCTTCCTTCTTTAACATCAAATTCCTAAAGAAGAAAAAAAAGAAAAGAAAAAAATCCTTGAACTTTTCCATCTCTGGAAATAGTAGCCTTGACATCATCTCTAGTGGACTCAACTGCCCTTTCAACAAACTTATCGGAAGTAACCTTAACCTGACCTTCGACCATTACATTATCATGTTATCATGTTTAACAACCTTATCTTTAGGGAGAATTAGGGCGTATTTGAGCCGAGTATGTCACAAATTGGACTTGGTTGGTAATATTAATCGTTCATGTTTGGAGAGCTTGAGCCAAGCTTTCACTTGTATGTTCCAGGTTGGCTTTTTTAGATTTTTTTTTAATATTTGAATTTGATTTGCTTATGCCAATTAAACGGATATCTAAACGAGTTAATAAACTAACAAAACGTTCGAATAAGCATCTGAATTTTTATATAAAATTATCAATAAATAATTTTACAAATCTAATAAATAAAAAGTAATTGAATAAATTTAGTTTTGGTATCTAATTTTTTTATACAAATACAATAAGAAAATATTTTAATAATGAATGCATTAATTTTAAATCACGTATATCATTTGTAACTTGGGTAGAGGCAAAAGAAGATTTTAGGAAGCTGTGAACCAGAATAATAAATGTGAATAGAACTATGGAAAGAGAAATGATGGGCTGTGAGCCTGATGCCATTGAGTGCTAAGCGAATTATGATCCATAGATGAGGAAAAAGAATAAAGATAAATAGTGTTATACAATTAATTTTAATTACATAATTAATAAATATATATTATATATTTATATAATGATTAATAAAATAAAGACATAATTAATAATTAATATTAAAATATTATTGATATACAATAACACAACAACAACAAGCCTTTATCCCACTAAGTGGGGTCGACTACATGAATCCTTTTTCTCCATTGTGTCCTATTGAGTGTCAAATTTTCATTTAATACTAATAGATTAAAATCATATTTTATGTAATATGCCCAAGTCTTTTTAGGCCAACCTCTGTCTTTCTTTACATAGATCAAATCTAAATTATCTACTCTCTTAACTGGACCATCAGATGCTCGACGTTTAATGTGACCAAACCATCTAAGATGATCGCTCTCTCTAATCTTGTCTGCCACTGGTGCTACACGAACCTTTTCATAGATAGATTCGTTTTGCATTTTGTCTCTAAGTGCCAGGCCACTCATCTACCTAAGAATTCTCGTCTCAACAACACTTAACTTTATTTTATGCTTCACAGGCACCCAACACCGACTTTGACCTATTTTTGATGATTTTGAGATAATGTGACTGTCTGTAACCTTTATTACTAGGAAATTCAAAGGAAAAGGAGCCTGATGCTTATTTACTATACTTAGCAGCTGTGAGAGAGGGAGTGAGGATATTTTAGGGTAATTAGTGAGTGATTATCTCTATGTCAGTGCATGCAAGTGGCTACTTTGTAAAAAGAAGGATTAGCAAAGTAAGATTCAATTGGGTCTGGTTGTTCCTAGTTTTGTATAAAATTGATTTTAACTCTTTTCAATGGAATTTTTTATGTGTTCTTCTCTCTTGTTTAAGAACTAAAACTCTCTTTCTTTGATCGGGAATCTAGGAAACTTAGAGATATCAATACTTAGTGATTTCTAAAATCCTTATTTGGAATATCGATACGTTGACTTTACGTGTTTAATATACTTCCAAATTTGTCGTTTGGATTGTTAAAACTTGTAATCTAGGACGACGGAATAAGGCTTATGGAACAATTAAGTTAATGCACTTTTCTAGGAAATTAAGTGTATTATTTTTTAGGATAGTGCAATTAATAGGGGAACATGAAATCTTTGCGGTTTTTGTATGATTTCAGAAAGTAAATTGTAATATGAAACCCCCAAAACTTCTTATGACCTTGGAAGAGGTTAAGGAGAAGATTTTCTTTTGATTATCAACTAAAGTAGAATCACTTGGACAAATCTAGGCTTTTTAGTTCCAATTCAAGAGCGATACTCTCACTTGTTAGAAAACCCTACTCTCACTTTAGGTTTTATTTGTGAAAAAATTAAGATTTGGAAAAATTTTAAAATATTACAAACCTTCAATACTTCAAACTAAACCTATGATTAATAGACTAGAAGTTCACCTTTTTTGAAAAATTAACTTGTTCTTTTTGGGATCGATAAATAGACTCTTCTGTATACTACTTGATCGACACGTATACTTGCGTAGTTGATGTGCGTTTCACAGCATCTCAGATTAAATTTTTGACTTTGTTGCCGAGGAATAATGTCAATTTTCAATTTATGAGAACTTTAGTTGAAAATTAAAAATTTAGATTTGAAAATTGTAGTGTTATGTTGTTGTTCTGTATTTTGTTTTGTGTATTTCTCATTATCTTTATTGTTATTTATTGTGTTAAAAAATTCAAAATATCTAGGCTTGTGATTTCCTTATACTCTTTGCACATTAATTTACTTTATTGTGTTTTTAGTATTTTGTGCTAAGTTATTCGTGTTATTTTTTAGTTTAAGCCCATAGTTAGTCCCTGGTTGTATGCGAATAACTGAGACTACTGAACTAGTGCAATTTAACCCTTAAATTGAAAAACTAAAAAAATAGTAAACTTACAGAACTTAAAAAAAGAATTTAGGATAAATGACGAACCCTCAGGAAGAAAACATTCACCTTAGACCATTTAGGGACTATGCCAACCCTTGGTAGAGAAGATTCATCAGAGTATCAATCACTTTGCTGTAGAAGCAATATTTTTGAACTTAAATCTGTCATTATCCAGATGGTCTAGAATAATCAATTTAAAGGTATACCTATTAAAGATCTAAATTTGCACTTAAACAACTTTTTAAAATTATGTGCGACCTTTAGATTTATTAGTGTCTCAATCGATATTGTTAGACTTATATTATTTCCTTTATCTCTTAGAGACAATGCTAATAAGTGATTAAGCTTGTTAACATCATAGTCTATCACCACTTGGAATGACTTAGACTAGAAATTTCTAAAGAAGTACTTCTCACATTCCAAAACTGTTAAGCTTTGGAATGATCTAACCTTATTCATCCAGATAGAAAGTGAGTTGATCTATGAAGCTCGGGAGAGATATAAAAAGTTGCTTAGGAAGTGCCGACACCATGCTCCACTTGATTGGTTAATTATCTAGATTTTTTATAATAGGTTAGTGAGATCTTTGAGATCGATAATAGTTGCTATAAGAGGAGGTTCTCTGATGTCTAAACTATATGGGATTCTTGATTGAGAAATGTCTACCAATATTTTTTATGCCCTTTCGGGATGATCAATCTTAGGAGAGTAGCTTGTATTCGTGATACTAATGTATTAACAATCTTGACTTCACAAGTTGCAGCTATATCAAGGAGACTATATAATGTAGGTATAAATTTGCACCATGATCAATAGTAATTGAAGAGAATACTTATGTACAATTAGTATATCCTAGTGTTGTGTTGTGTAGTCCCTGAATGCTTTTAAAAATAGATTTGACAACCCCTATTTCGATATTTATAATTTTTTTTGGAGGAATCACCCAAATTGTAATTAAAATAACAATAATCAAAATATAGGAAATCAACTTAAGGGTAGTAACCACCCTAATTTCTTAGGCAAGTGAAGCAATCAGGGAAATAATAACTCGAGACCGACTTAACCACCTGGATTCACTTCCAATTCTCATTTCAAAGAAAAAAATTATCCTCAGAAAAAATAATGTTACAGATGGGGAACCAATTATAATGTCAAGCTGTAGTCATAAGGAATATTGAAATTCAATTAGAGCAAACTGTTAATTATTTAAGTAATAGACCCCTGGAGACTTTACCAAGTAACACTGAATTAGATCCAAACGAAACAGAAAAAGAGTAAGTTAAATTCATTGGATTAAGGATTGGGAAGGAGTTGAAAGAGATAACTAAAACGGAGGCTAGTTTTAAAGAACCGACCCGAGCCTATTAAATTTGGGAAAATCTACTTGACTTAAAAAAATCTTACTCAGGTCTTAGGAAAAAACAAGAGAGATCATCATGATCTTTTCTCCAAAGACTTTAGAAGCATAAGTTTGACCGACAGTTTTTGAGATTCTTAGAAATGTTCAAGGAACTTACAATTAACATCCTTTTTGTAGAAGCATTAGAAAAAAAACTTAGTTATGTTAAATTCATGAAAGATATTATGAATAAAAAATGAAAATTTTGTGACTTTGAGACTATGGCCCTAACAGAGAAATATAATGCAATCCTACAGAAGAAACTTTCACAAAAACATAACGATCCTGATAGTTTGACCATTCCTTGTGTCAGAGGTGAGAAATTCTTTAGGAAAGTATTATGTGATATAGGGGCCAACATCAACCTCATGCATTTATCTATCTTTAGGAGAAGTCCAATTTATCACTGCAGCTGATCATTCTATTACCTATTTTATGGGGGTTATAGATGTACTTATTTATGTGAATAAATTTATCTTCCTAGCAGATTTTATAATTTTAGACAAAGAAGTGGATAAGGAAATTCCTATCATACTAAATAGATATTTCTTTGTCACTGAAAGAGCCATGATTAATATTCAGAAAATGGGAGTTTACAACGAGAGTTAATGTTCAAAAGATCCCTTTTAGCATTTTAAAATCAATGAAATATCCCCAAGACCCTAGGGATGACTCATTCCATAGTGTAGATATGGTGGTAGGGTGTATTAGAAGCCAATGCAATGAAATTATGAAAATGGACCACCACAGTAAAACTTGATTGGAAATGATGTGAATACCGTAAGAAAGAATCTGCTCTAGCTAATGAGGCAATCCCTAAAGTGATTAGGGATAGATTTGAGATTTTGGATAGCATAACAAATGCTAAGCCTTCAGCTTTTTCAATAATTGAGGCTTCTGAATTAGAATTTAAGGATCTCCCTAACACTTGAAGTATATTTTACTAGGACAATCTTAAACTTTGCCCATAATTATTTTTGTTAAACTGAGTGAGGTATAAGAGGTAAAATTAATAAGAGTTTTGAGGAGCTTTAAAAAAGCTTTTGGTTGGAGCATAACATACATTAAAAGAGTTAATCTTTCCACATGCATACACAAAATTTTCTTCATCTCATTTCTTTTGGCAATTCATGGCTTTTAAGAGTAACATAGCGAAAAACCTCGCCAGCTTTGACACTAAGAAGTTTGTAAGTATTGCGGCAACAAAACTTTATAATGAATTTTAGTTTCAAAGAAACTCATTCCAGAGAGAAGATTCCTTAACGCTAGGGCAGTGTCAAGGGACTGATGTATACTTGAAAGTGGGATAAACTTTGTTTCGAGACTAGGATTGTAGTGACACATGTGGTTAGAGAATTCTATGCAAACTTGGTAGAGTAAAAAGATGAGAACTTTGTGAGGGGGTAGTATGTAGATTTTAGTTCTGTTAGAATCAATTCTCTTTTTGAGCTTCCTGGCATCGTTATGGATGATTATTCTAGTTTCATACCTTTTGATTTTGACTTGGTTGAGATCATCATTTTTTTTACTGATTCTTGTGGTTTGTGGCACATTTATGACAATAGACTGATTAACTAATCATTAACTTTGAATGCCTAATTAAAGGCTTGACATTATTTCATTTCTATTAAACTTTTCTGCTCTACGAACATCTGTGAGGTTACTAGGGGGAAAGTGCTACTTTGAATTATTTTATATAGCAGGAAAAATCTATTGATGTAGGAAGTCTCATCAATCTGTCCATTTTCAATATTTTAAAGGGGGGATGACGATAGAATTTGGGCATCCTGCAGCGATCTTTGCTCTTTGTTTAATGGCTGGGGTGAAGTATGAGGCTTGGGAGGAATAGTTATATCCTAGCAAAGCCATAATGAATAAGACCATTAGAAATTATGGTAGGACATCCTTTGAGAGAGGAGAGAGCTCTTCTAAACCCAGACCATCTTCTTCCTCCACTTCTCTTTTGGAGAGGATAGATACTTTGAGCGATGATGTTTCTATTGTTTAATGGTGGCAACACGAAATGAGATAGAGAGTGGATTTTTATGTTGACCAACACCAAAGTCAAAATCATTACCAGGTCAATGAGGCTTTAGTAGGGATGATAACATTGCCAGACATACCAGGGGCTCAATGATATTCAGTTTCCGACGCACCACTTTTCCGTTTCTTATGAAGATACTGTTGAGCCTATGGAGGAGGATGTGGAGGAGGAGGATGATGAAGATGATGAGGGCGAAGATGACTGTTCCCTTTGATATTCTAACTGCACTTCTGTGACTAGACTTTATTTCTCTTGCTTTTGTTTATTTTATGTGTATGAGATATTTCTGTGATGATAGATATTGGACGTTTGACTTCTGTGTTTTTATATTGCTTTGTGATGTGATTGTTATTTTTGTAGACTACTGTGATGTGTTTTCATTATTGTTATCATGTTTGATGATTTTAATATTTCATGTGATGAGTATGTAATATCGATATGGTGTTTCTTAATGCTTATGTTTAATTTTTCTTTATGCTAATATTACCTCTCTGTCATAAGTTAATTTTCTTTTATTTTATATTTCTGTTCTGNATGAGTATGTAATATCGATATGGTGTTTCTTAATGCTTATGTTTAATTTTTCTTTATGCTAATATTACTTCTTTGTCATAAGTTAATTTTCTTTTATTTTATATTTCTGTTCTACCATGTTATGTTCTTTTCCCTGTTTTGTTATTATTTGCATGTGTAGTGTAAATTAAGTTTGGGATAGAGATTTTTGTAAAAATTGCATCCTAAAATAAGAGTAAATATCTAAATCATAGATTTTCTTTAAATAATAATTAGATTTAATTAAAATGCAGTGTGATCTAAAAGTATAAAAACAAAATAAAAATAGGTGACATAAATCTTCATTAAGTTTTGAAAAATATTAATAATTCTCTGATGTCTGACCTCTAAAGATTTTTTTTAATAATAATTAGATTTAATTAAAATACAGTGTGATCTAAAAGTATAAAAACAAAATAAAAATAGGTGACATAAATCTTCATTAAGTTTTGAAAAATATTAATAATTCTCTGATGTCTGACCTCTAACAATAATTAATTACAAGGATGCTTTAAATGTTAGCTTAAAAGTGACTAAATATAAAATTAATTTATCAAATATATGAACTTTAATAACTAATTAATTCAAATAATTCAATTATTAGTTAGTATCTCTTGAATTATAATTTTTTTAATAAAGTTAGAAAATAATTGAGAATTTGACTTAAGAAAGAATCAGTATCAAAAAAAAAAGAATGAAAAGAAAAGCTTAACCAGATGAAGTAATCGTCATTGAAAGAAAAAAGTTCATACGAAAAAGAAAAAAAAATGAAAATTTTAAGCATTGAAAAAAAATATTTAAGAGCTTTAGAGAAAAAGTCTGAGATTAAACTTGAATTCAAAATTGATACAATCTTCCTTCTAAAAGTCAAAGAATAGAAAATATCTTTAAGTTTAAATTCATAATATCATATTGAAGAAGATAATAATTTAATTAATGTTATTTATTTGAGAACTAATCTTATATTTGTAAATCAAATTTAAATGATTTAGAAATAATTATATAAAAAGAATATTAATATAAGTTTTGTTAGGATATTGGGAGTTGTTAAGAAAGTTCAATTTAAAAAAAAGGTGTGTATACTTTGATATATTTATTTCCTTTGTGACTAGAGAACATTGCAATCCTAAGCCTCAATCTATTTCCGAACTTCTAACTTTAGGTATTGAATTACTTGATAGCATATAATTTAAGTTTAGGAGAATTTGATGTGTAGTAAATTTAATGTGATATTTCTTATATTTTATATGCTATTTGTGTAATTTTTATGTTTTTCTGGGGCATATTTGCTTGTTTATATTTGAGTGATTTGTGAGTGATTATCTCACTGTAAGTGCATGCAAGTCGAGTTACATGGTAAAAGGAAAAATCCTTGTGGAGCAAAGATATGATTAGGTTTCGTCGTTCTTACTTTTGTTTACACATGATTTTACTTTTTTTCAATGAAATTGTTGTTGTGTTCTTCTCTTATGTTTAAGAACTAAAACTTTCTCTCCCTTGGATTGGTAATCTAGGAAACTAAGAGATATCCATATTTAGTTATTTCTAAAATCTTATTGGGAATATTGATATTTTTAACTTTTCATGCTTAATTTACTTCCAATTTGGTCGCTTGGAATGTTAAAACTTATTGTGATCTAGGATGACGGAAGAAGGCCGGTGGAATAACTAAGTTAACACACACTTTTCTAGGAAACTAGAAATACTGCTTCTAGGATAGTACAATTAACAGGGAAACATGAAATCCTGAATATTTTTGCATGATTTAGGAAACTAAATCGTAATATGAAGCCCCAAAACTTCTTATGACTTTGGAAGAGGCTAAGGTGTTGATTTGCTCCTGATTGTCAACTACATTAGAATCCCTAGGACAAATATAGGTTTCTTAGCTCCAATTCAAGGGAGGTACTCACTTGTTAGAAAACCTTACTCTCACTTTAGTTTTTATTTGTGCAAAAATTAGGATTTAGGAAACTTTTAAATATTTCAAACTAAACCTAGGATTAGTAGACTAAAAAGTTCACCCTTTTTGGAAAATTAACTTGTTCTCCGTGGGATCGATATGTGGACTCTTCAATCTGTGTATTAATTGATCAACATGTATACTTGTGTGGTTGACACATGCTTCACCGCATCGGGGACCAGTTTCTAATGCTCAAACTTTAATTGTGTATATTGTGATCCAATTTGAATTGTATGTCATTGATGGTGAGGTTGATCTAAATATAAAATTGTGTGTATGTTGAAAGTTTGATATAATGTGCTATCATTGGGATAATTTACAACAAACTATGCTGCTCAAGACTTTGGAACCCAAGATATGGTTAAATTTGTACTTTGAAATATTATATCCAATTAAAAATAAGGACAGTTGGGATGTCTAAAGATAAAATAAAGGATACTGTTGCGTTGCTCCTACTTATGAAGCTGACGATTTGCTATCTTGTAAGGCTACATGCCTACCACCATTTTACCCGTATCTTTCAACATGCAATTGCAATTACCTTTTCACTTAATTAATTTTTTAAAGTTTATGCTATAATTTAAAGGGAAGGGCTTTCTTAAAGTAAAAAAGAATGTTTCCTTTTTTTAAACTTAACACAATATAGATTCTAGCTAGGTATTGGTCATCATTAACTATTGTTCAATTGAACTTTTTGAAAATGTGGTAGCATTTTTAAAACCTATCTGAAAAACCCACAAGTCTATAATCATGTATTTATCCATTTATAGTTGTTATATGAGTTTATAATTAAGTTTGAACCTTGTTTGAGTGTGGTTCGAAGCAAACTCTGATGTTGTCCAAAACTAGTTCATTACTATTTTGAATAAGGGTCNTAGGTGACATAAATCTTCATTAAGTTTTGAAAAATATTAATAATTCTCTGATGTCTGACCTCTAAAGATTTTCTTTAAATAATTAGTAGATTTAATTAAAATACAGTGTGATCTAATAGTATATAAACAAAATAAAAATAGGTGACATAAATCTTCATTAAGTTTTGAAAAATACTAATAATTGTCTGATGTCTGACCTCTAACAATAATTAATTACAAGGATGCCTTAAATGTTAGCGTAAAAGTGACTAAATATAAAATTAATTTATCAAATATATGAACTTTAATAACTAATTAATTCAAATAATTCAATTATTAGTTAGCATCTCTTGAATTATAATTTTTTGAATAAAGTTAGAAGATAATTGAGAATTTGACTTAAGAAAGAATCAATATTCAAAAAAAAAAGAATGCAAAGAAAAGCTTAACCAGATGAAGTAATCGTCATTGAAAGAAAAAAAAATCATACGAAAAAGAAAAAAAAATGAAAATTTTAAGTATTGAAAAAAAATATTTAGGAGCTTTAGAGAAAAAGCCTGAGGTTAAACATGAATTCAAAATTGATACAATCTTCCTTCTAAAAGTCAAAGAATAGAAAATATCTTTAAGTTTAAATTCATAATATCATATTGAAGAAGATAATAATTTAATTAATGTTATTTATTTGAGAACTAATCTTATATTTGTAAATCAAATTTAAATGATTTAGAAATAATTATATAAAAAGAATATTAATATAAGTTTTGTTAGGATATTGTGAGTCGTTAAGAAAGTTCAATTTTAAGAAAAGGTGTGTATACTTTGATATATTTATTTCCTTCGTGACTAGAGAACATTGCAATCCTAAGCCTCAATCTATTTCCAAACCTCTAACTTTAGGTATTGAATTACTTGATGGCATATAATTTAAGTTTAGGAGAATTTGATGTATAGTAAATTTGATGTGATATTTCTTATATTTTATATGCTATTTGTCTAATTTTTATGTTTTTCCGGGGCATATTTCCTTGTTTATATTTGAGTGATTTGTGAGTGATTATCTCAGTGTAAGTGCATGCAAGTCGAGTTACATAGTTAAAGGAAAAATCCTTGTGAAGCGAAGATATGATTAGTTTGGTCGTTCTTACTTTTGTTTACACATGATTTAATTTTTTCAATGAAATTTTTGTTGTGTCATCTCTTATGTTTAAGAACTAAAACTTTCTCTCCCTTGGATTGGTAATCTAGGAAACTAAGAGATATCCATATTTAGTTATTTCTAAAATCTTATTGGGAATATTGATATTTTAACTTTTCATGCTTAATTTACTTCCAATTTGGTCGCTTGGAATGTTAAAACTTATTGTGATCTAGGATGACGGAAGAAGGCTGGTGGAACAACTAAGTTAACACACACTTTTCTAGGAAAATAGAAATACTGCTTCTAGGATAGTACAATTAACAGGGAAACATGAAATCCTGAATATTTTTGCATGATTTAGGAAACTAAATCGTAATATGAAGCCCCAAAACTTCTTATGACTTTGGAAGAGGCTAAGGTGTTGATTTGCTCTTGATTGTCAACTATATTAGAATCATTGGGACAAATATAGGTTTCTTAGCTCCAATTCAAGGGAGGTACTCACTTGTTAAAAAACCTTACTCTCACTTTAGGTTTTATTTGTACAAAAATTAGGATTTAGGAAACTTTTAAATATCACAAACATTCGACATTTTAAACTAAACATAGGATTAGTAGACTAAAAAGTTCACCCTTTTTGGAAAATTAACTTGTTCTTCGTGGGATCGATATGAGGACTCTTGATGGAAAATTAACTTGTGTATTAATTGATCAACATGTATACTTGCATGGTTGACACATGCTTCACCGCTTCGGGGATCAGTTTCTAGTCCTCAAACTTTAATTGTGTATATTGTGATCCAATTTGAATTGTATGCCATTGATGGTGAGGTTGATCTAAATAGAAAATTGTGTGTATGTTGAAAGTTTGATATAATGTGCTATCATTGGGATAACTTACAACAAACTATGCTGTTCAAGACTTTTGAACCCAAGATACGGTTAAATTTGTACTTTGAAATATTATATCCAATTAAAAATAAGGACAGTTGGGAGGTCTAAAGATAAAATAAAGGATACTGTTGCGTTGCTCCTACTAATGAAGCTGACGATTTGCTATCTTGTAAGGCTACATGCCCACCACCATTTTACCCGTATCTTTCAACATGCAATTGCAATTACTTTTTCACTTAATTAATATTTTAAAGTTTATGCTATAATTTAAAGGGAAGGGCTTTCTTAAAGTAAAAAAGAATGTTTCCTTTTTTTAAACTTAACACAATATAGATTCTAGCTAGGTATTGGTCATCATTAACTATTGTTCAATTGAACTTTTTGAAAATGTGGTAGCATTTTTAAAACCTATCTAAAAAACCCACAAGTCTATAATCATGTATTTATCCATTTATAGTTGTTATATGAGTTTACAATTAAGTTGAACCTTGTTTGAGTTTGGTTCGAAGCAAACTCTGATGTTGTCCAAAACTAGTTCATTACTATTTTGAGTAAGGGTTNTGACTTTATGATAAATAAATCCTCTATTAAACAATATTGTTTCATTATAATCTTATAATGTTAGCATATAAATATAAAATGTTGGAATGGTTATTTTATAATTTGACCATGTGGCTCCACTGCCATTTCCATTCTCTCTATCATTTGAGTTTTTATAATCTTCATCATCCAAGCTTTATTGGTAGAAGATGATCAATGGCATATAGATCTTTTGATTTTTGGTAGAGGGATCTGTAAAATCTTTAGTAACACACTTCGTATTTTGTTTGTATTGTTTTTTAAAACCTTATTTTGATACCTTTGATGCCACAATAATGCATGCTGAAGTAGTCTCTCAAGTCTTCATTAAACTTTGTATGATTAGAAGATGTATCAGTTTGTGCATTTGTTTCCTTTATATGAACAAATCAAATTTAATAAGTGCACCTAATTATTCATTCTTGCATTGATTGTTCTCAAATTCTTCAAAGATAGCAAAGAACTTTGTATTTGATTGAAAGAGGAAAGATTTTCCTTCTTTTGTGGTTCCAAACATTTTCTCTGTTTGTGCACTCCATGAAGGTACTCTCAATACATACAATCTTGATGTTGTAATTATCTTTCATGTAATTATCGGTTAGCCTCATGTTTGTTGTCATCTCTATAAACTTGTAATCAGTAAGAGATTCTCCAATACTAAACTAGTTATTAGTGCAATTTTGATAATATCAAAATTTAGATTCTTAATTCCAACGTTGAACAAAATGTAGTAAACTTTCATCCTTTGATCATCAACCTTCCTCAGAAGCTGCTAATGAATGTAGACTTCAAAGAACTATGGGGTGGGAAGGCTGGAGTTTACACTTCTTAATTAAGTCAGAAATTCCAATTTTTTTTCTCTTCCTTCATTAAAGCATCGGCTCCTTGCATGACTCTGGCTTCTTAATGGATCTCGGAATGAATTGTAAGTTTTGACATTCTTTTTTTTTTGTCCCAAATAATAATTCCATTTGTATTGATAGCAAAATAAATGAAATAAATTCAAGTTCATGAATGATAACTGGTCCAATCACCTTATGATTAGGTTTGAACCACACATTAAGAGGCATTACTTGTTTCTAATCCCTTGCATTTGGTCTGAACTTCAGTTCAAAGCTAAGATCAAGTTTCAGGTTCAAACAGCAATTTTAAATAGGTTCGAATCCACANGATCTGTAAAATCTTTAGTAACACACTTCGTATTTTGTTTGTATTGTTTTTTAAAACCTTATTTTGATACCTCTGATGCCATAATAATGCATGCTAAAGTAGTCTCTCAAGTCTTCATTAAACTTTGTATGATTAGAAGATCTATCAGTTTGTGCATTTGTTTCCTTTATATGAACAAATCAAATTTAATAAGTTCACCTAATTATTCATTCTTGCATTGATTGTTCTCAAATTCTTCAAAGATAGCAAAGAACTTTGTATTTGATTGAAAGAGGAAAGATTTTCCTTCTTTTGTGGTTCATCTTTGTTTTTTCTTACGTTGCCCCTCTCCCCTTTCTTTCTTTAAGAAACAAAACTTTCCTGCAATCATAGTTAGTCTATTTGGTGATCTTTTTCCTTTTTTCTTTTTTCCTTCAAAAGCCTACTTGAAGCTCATGAGGAGTGTATACCATGGACTTGCAGAAATCATTCATGACAGGTATATTCTAGGTTAGCTTAATAATTATTAAAAAAAAAAGAACTTAAAATTTAACAAAGATAAAAACTAAACATAAACATAACAAAAAATAAAATATAAATAGTTATAGTTATATGAGTATAATCTTTTCCGAATAATATTGGCAAGAAATCTTTACTTGTCAGTACTTTATTAATTTTTCCAACTCAGCCTCATGAAATTTACTACAAGCCTTTCCCATTTTTGGAATAGCGTCGAAAGCCCAATTCTGTAACGATATGGCATACCCTCTAACTGTGTTAGAATGAGGATTTTTTTCAATTTTTTCTTGGAACATTCCCTTTAACATATAACATGTTATTAATCCCTTTAATTTTTTTTTCTCATTTTAATTTTTTTATTGGTACATGCAAAAACAACTCTATTCTTCACATGATTTAGTAGCTCTCTATCAATAACAAAACTCTAACCTAACTTCCAAACATTTTCTCTGTTAGTGCACTCCATGAAGGTACTCTCAATACATACAATCTTGATGTTGTAATTATCTTTTATGTAATTATCAGTTAGCCTCATGTTCATTCTCATCTCTATAAACTAGTAATCAGTAAGAGATTCTCCAATACTAAACTAGTTATTAGCGCAATTTTGATAATATCAAAAGTTAGATTCTTAATTCCAACGTTGAACAAAATGTAGTAAACTTTCATCCTTTGATCATCAACCTTCCTCAGAAGCTGCTAATGAATGTAGACTTCAAAGAACTATGGGGTGGGAAGGCTGGAGTTTAAACTTCTTAATTAAGTCAGAAATTCCAATTTTTTTTATCTCTTCCTTCATTAAAGCATCGGCTCCTTGCATGACTCTGGCTACTTAATGGCTCTCGGAAGGAATTGTAAGTTTTGACATTCTTTTTTTTTGTCTCAAATAATAAGCTGCCATTTGTATTGATAGCAAAATAAATGAAATAAATTCAAGTCCATGAATGATAACTGGTCCAGTCACCTCATGATTAGATTTGAACCACACATTAAGAGGCATTACTTATTTCTAATCCCTTGCATTTGGTCTGAACTTCAGTTCAAAGCTAAGATCAGGTCTCAGGTTGAAACAGCAATTTTAAATAGGTTCGAATCCACGGCACATTTTGTGCCTTAGTTCGAAATTTTGTTTAGAACCTTAATATCAGGCTAGAAATTCTTGTGTGAACCTAGTGTTTGAACCCATCTTTCTTTTTAGTTGTGGGTAATCTGCAGTTTCGTTATTGTTGGGATTTGAAGGGACGACAATGCATTGTAACCTAAATAATTAAATATGTAAACACATTAGTCAAAATGAGTGGCGTGATGTGAGGTCGAGAATTGCTGGTGTGAAGATTGTGGACAAGGGAAAGAGTCCTCAGTAATGCTTTAAGATGATGCTTTCAGAGAGTACTAACTATGATTTGTTTAAATGCTTGTGAAATTCTCCCTCATATTTTAAGTTGGGGGTAATTTGGTTCAAAATGTAACTTGTTGCATATTTGCTCAAATAAAAAATTGTTAGAGATNTGGTCAGTAGTACCCAGCAACAAATCTTGATCCGTGAAAGTTACTCCAGGCTGATCCTTCAACGAACAAACCCCATCTGAGGACGTGCTAGCCAACTGAGCTAAGCAAATTTCTGGATCAAGTAGAGCTTTGACCAGAGATTCTCTCATCTCCTTTGACAGGATCAGGCATCGAAAATACTTAGTTTGGCTTGCAATTTCCTGAGATGTGCTAGTACGTTGTAATCCACTTTGCTTGAACTTCCAGCTTCTTCTCGAATCTGCGTCTTTTCTATTGTCGGAGGTGGTTCACTTGAAGCAACTGGTTGTTTCCCTTTTTTCATTAGAGACGTTAATACTTTTCCTCTTCTCAAATACACCTCAGTAATCTCTTCCTCTTTTGACGTTGTAATCGATTCTTCTGGTGTTGATTCTGAATCTGAAAAGTCCAAATTTATTGCTACTGGTGTTCCTTGACACTCGAGGACTGGCTCCTCACTCCCGGAACTGTAATAACCGGTGTTGTCGATATCTCCGTCGTTTCCGTTAACTCG
>JXCR01058042.1:54236-84546 GCA_002079205.1 Phalaenopsis hybrid cultivar | reverse complement strand
ATTTTCCTCGTCTCCGCCGTCAACGAAGCCGCAAAACACATGCCCGAAGAATGCATCGAACCCGATTCGGAATTCCACCCAAATCTTGTCAATACCGTATCGTATATGGTGAACATGATGATTCAGGTGGCAACCTTTGCTGTTAACTATATAGGCCGTCCTTTCAACCAAAGCATCTCAGAGAACAAACCCTTCCGCTACGCCTTGTTCGCTGCTTTGGGTTTCTTCGTCGTCATCACCTCGGATTCATTCAGGGATCTGAATGACTGGCTGAAGCTTGTGCCACTTCCGGCGGGGATGGGAGCCAAGCTGCTGTTTTGGGCTGCCCTAATGTTTTTGGGATGTTATGGATGGGAGAAACTCTTACGGTGGGCTTTTCCTGGTAAGATGCCGGAATGGCGGCGGCGGCAAAAGCAGGCATTGGGGTCCGCTAGAGAAAAGAAGAATGCTTAGCATCTGTCACAATGGTTTTGATTTCAGTACTTGGAGATGTGTCAATCATTTATACAAGTATATGACAGATCATCAATTTTGATTTTTTGGGTTCAAAACCAGTGATTTTTGTACTGAAAAGGAGAATTCTTTATTTCCGACGATTATTGAAATTTTTTTTTTGGTTACCATATGAAACTTCGTTATTTTTCTGTTTCCTTTATCAAATTGGAATATGCAAACAGATTATTGCAGCTTTAACAAAGATGAATCTTCGTTGCATGTATTGTACGCTGAGGGTGGATGACAATAATGCATATTTGTTGATGGTAGTTTGCCGATGCATTTCTTGGGTCTTTTTCAGTAGATTTTTTTTCGCTATTTTACTTTTTTTGACGTTATTGCATGCTCGATCGGCTTTCGCTTTCTTATTACATTTAGAAATTTGTGTTGAGAAATTAATTTTAAGTTGCTACTTTGCTGAAATCAGTACTCTCTTTTTCTGATGTCTGAATCTTCTTGATGTTTGGTGAATAATGTCCAAAGTTCTCTTCTGGTCTTCAGAAACTGAGTATTTTTACTGACTAGTGTGTGCTTGAACATTGCATTTATATGTTGCCACAAACTCCCAACTAGTCAGATGAGCTAATCCATTACACGTATGTCAGTTCTTATTATTATGCTGAATCTGCGTAAGGAAATGACTAACGCTAGTTTTTTGTATTAGTTTTGTTTACATTTATAGCACTAAACACTAAAAAATTTAACTTCACATTAATATTTTTATTATTAATTTTTTAAAATTGAAATAGACATTATCACGTATGGTTTGTTGCCGAAATGTCATAAAAGTGTAAATATCAAATTTTGGGTGTTGGATATGTAAAATCATAAAACTTGAGGTCTCGAGAACTTCGCTTTTTTTTTTTACACATTTGATCTGTCAATTCTTTCCCATCACATAAAAATTATCACCCTACAACTTTTAAATAGGTGAAGTGACATGTATGTAAAAATTTAAGTTTAGGTGGTAGATATGTAAATACATAAGAATCGAGTTCGATGTATGTAAATCTTTTGAAAAAAATGGCCCTCAGGTTTATATTAACAGTAAATGAGTATGAAACCAAGTAGACTAGTCCACAGGGATTTCTCTGTAACATTTAACAAGTGATATTGGTTTGAGTTATTATATTGGAAGTTATTTATTTCCTACTTTTTATCATTTAGATTTCACTTTGGATTGACGTTAGGTGAGACTTGAAACTGGGAGGGATGGCCTCCTCTAAAAATCAAGTTCAAATTAGTGATGCATCTCAAAATGATTTCAAAATCAGGAGCAATGAAATTTCATGAATTAGAACAATAATTACATATATAGAACCCGAAATATTGCTTTTTACAAATCATGTATGGTATTATATCCCCTTCACAAATTCTTACAAAGTATCAAAATCCATAATAAAATCTCAACCCATATTTATTATTTTTATCAAATCATCAGTAGTTTGATCTTAAACGGTTCAAGAGTTCAAACAAATCATCTGGGTGTTAGATTTGTAAATACAATAATTTGGGTGCTGTGTATGGCAACTATATCAAGAAATAAATAGTGAATTTGGGTTGAAAGTTTATATAATTCAATCAATATGGTACAAACTCAATTGATGGTGCCAAACGTAGTATTATGTACTTACACATCTAATACTTATATTTTAATTTTTATCTATATCACTATTAATATGGTATTTCACTTTTTAAAAGTTGACAATAGTGATATTTTCAAAGTGATAGGAATGATTTGCTTTATAAATATAGAAATCAAACATTGGTTGCTATATTTGTAAATATATTGGAATATTGTGGTATGTATATAAATGCCTCAATAAAATAACAGACAGCATGGCTTCTTTGCAAGATATGATAATTGAAATGCCATGAAATATTGCATATTTTTTTCCCTTGCTGGGAAAGATAAATTTTAAAAGAAGGTCCAATATGAAAGGTATCTAACACACTCCATTATTAAATAAAAATGAAGCAGCAATTTTTCCTTCTATAATTTTTTTTTTGTTTTTTTTTTTTTTTGTTTAGGTAAGTCAATCAGCTTTTTCTTTAAGCAAGAAACTGAGTAAGTTTTCTCTCATTTATAAATTGATTCACCCAAGTACAATAAAGCTTCATTTTTTTNATATATATATATGGAATTTTCACCATGCGGGAGCGCTCTGACGTCGATGTCGGCGTTCTAGGGTTCCACCGTACAGATGACGTTTGATTCTTCCTTCGGCTTCAGCGTTGACTTAGTCTTTTTGGTCGACCTCTTCAGCCATCTTATCGTCATCTTCTTCACTTTTTGTCCGTGGATTCGTGTGTTTCTCTCATCACTACCGTAAAGCCCTATCTGCGTGTGGACTCAGCTTCGACTCCTCTCTTTTTACTCAACTGCTCAGGACTGAGTATTGCAGTCACTTCATCCTTGCATCTAAGTGAGCTCATCCTCCATGCACTTACGTGAGCTACGATCGCAGTCTAGATTCAATCCTTGTATCTTGTTGTTGTTCAACTTCGTGCTCCATGGCTTTTGCTACTTCTCAACCACTGACTACTTAGTTTTAAACCTTAGGAAGACTGTGTTTGATGATATGGTTGGCTCTGTGAGATCAGATCAAGTTTTCCCTCAGATTTATCATGAATCATTCGAAGGCAAGGGGGACTGCAACCTCATCAAGAAGACGAGTAGGAATAGTGGCAAACTAGCTCTATTCTTTTATGATGTTCAAGTTTCCAACCTGATTGATAAGAGCAAATGCACCCTCATTGAAAAGTTCCAATCGAGACATCCTAAAATGAAAATCATTTGAAAGGCTTTTGAAGATCTAAAACTATTGGGAAGAGTGGCAAACTAGCTCCATTCTTTTATGATGTTCAAGTTTCCAACCTGGTTGATAAGAGAAAATGCACCATCATTGAAAAGTTCCAATCGAGACATCCTAAAATGAAAATCATTTGAAAGGCTTTTGAAGATCTAAAACTATTGGGACTTTGGAAGGTTGACCTCTTTGATCGGAGACATTTGATGATACAATTATCTAAAGTGGCGGACTATGCCAAAATATTTTCCAAAACGTTTATGACTGTAGATAGAAAATATATGAAACTGCTCAAGTAGTCTCATGAATTTGACCCTAGCCAAGAACCACCTATAGTTACAATCTGGTTTAAACTACCTAGCCTAACGTTGCACTACTTCAATCACCAAGTCCTCTATTATATTGGAGTTTCACTAAGGAGACCTATGAAGTTGGGGAGACCTATGAAGTTGGGGAGACCTATGAAGTTGGATATACCCACCTTCAATCCATCCAGGCCATCGCTTGCAAGAATACTTTTTGAAAGGGATATCACCCTCTCTTATGTGGATGAAATATGGCTTGGTACTACCCACAATGGGTATTAGCATTCAATTGTCACAGAACAAAGACCCAACTACTACAATCATTATAAACTATTTAGGCACACCTCTGCAAAATGCTTCAGGCTTCACCCACATTTGAGATCGGTAGGTCCTAATAACATCATACATGTGAAGAAATTTAGCAGAAGTTGTTAATCTTCTAGAAATGTTGATGAGAATTTGACTCATCAGGCTACTCCTCACCAACCAGATCAACAACTTTCTCCCAATGTTGTTGAGGCAGTTCTTCCTCATATCATAAATACTACAAATTTTCTCGTAGCAGATGCTAGCTGAAGTGTCTTGGAACCACATATTGTGAGAGATTAGGGTAAAGTCCTGGAGGAGCACCATGATCAAGTTGTGCTGCGGGCTGACTCAGATCAGCAGTTTACAGATCAACATAACTCCCGGGGTGAGCTCTCCATCAAAGATCCACCTATTAATTAGAGGAGATTACCTCTAGCAGATTATTGATAAGAATACAAATCTAGGAAGAAGAAAAAAGGAATTTTAGAACTCAATAATTCTCTAGACGAATGTCTCATAACTTCGGGCGGAATCCCACATCTTATTATGTTGCTGGAATCCCTCTCTATATCCAGAAAAGGGGAAGTGGTAAATCCACCAATTACACTCACCAAGATTAGGAGTGTTTTTTCACTTTTTATAAATTTGGGAATTACATGTGGTTTATGTCTCTTTTTGAATAAGTTGTAATCCCTGTGAGTGGGCTCTTTGTACCCACTCACTGGCTCTTTGTACCAACTCACTAAAGCCTTTATATCCTCCCTTTTATATCGATGGATTTGCCTTTATATATATATATAAATATATATATATAGACACACACACATATCCATCAACTTCTCAGATTTATTGTGAGCTCTGAGTTGAGCAACAATGTTTTTTTTTGCTTTGACTTGATAATTTTGAGAGTTTGGACTAATTTTGTGGCAAGAATCTCTTATATTTGCTAAAATGTCAAACGATAATTTTACATATTTCATGTTTGCTGGTTTTGGGGCGTTGAGTTTAATCTCCAAAAGGAAATGATCACTACTTGTTTTCAAAATGAAGATTCCTTCAAGTGATGGCGCAATAAAGCTTTCAAATGAGATTGAGGGAAAAAAATTAACAGAACTAAGAAAATTATCTAAAGTTTAGGAAGGCACAAAATATTGAGGCATTGATATACATACTACACAATTATTATGTATTTACATATGTAACACTTAAAGTTTCATATTTACGTGAACAACACTCAAGTTTTTAATATCACATCAAAATAACATTAGTTCTTTTGATTATTTTTTAAAGTGGAACACACCATTCCATGTAAGTTTTTATGATGCCAAAGTTTTATTAATGTATATATGAAATTTAGGTGTTAAATTTGTAAATACATAAGAATTGGATTGTATGTATGTAATTTTCTCAAAAGTTTAGTATTATATGTAACTATAAAATAATTTAAAGATGTAATTTTTATATTGTAGAACACTACACAACATTTTCTCAATTCCATCAGGTAAAAGTTAGCTCAACTCCATCGATTCCAATACAATTTCCAATTATTGACACTTCACTTGCGGGATTGTAAGAGAAAAGAAAATAAGTACAAATATTTCATTTGATCTACTAATTGTAAATGTGTTGAATCCAAAATTTTCTTGCAGGTCACTGATACACCAAAAATATATGTATTTTCAGACCCATATTTTATACCTATTTTTGATGATATTGTACTTTAATGGAAGGTATTTTAATGTTTTCTTATAGGTTGTTGATTTTTAGGGATTAAAGCAAAAAAAAAAAACAAAAAGGGTGAAATTTCGAGTCAAAATGAAGTTTTTGAAAAAATGCTCAGTGTCGGCAGCGTCGAAGACGTAAAACAAATAAATGAAGAGATTTTTTACTCAGCGTCGACGGCCCCAAAGGCGGTGCATACCCCGTTTCTAGAAGGTTCGATGTATTTGGACGAATTTTTGAAGAGTTTTTGGAGGCACCTCTTGGAGAACCGACCTTGGGCTCTATCTGGGGCCGAATTTCATTAGAAAATGGGCTCCTTTATGTTTTCACTCCTCTACTTTCATTTTTTGCATAACATCATTCCATTCCACTTCCATATTGGAGTCAATTAGTGATTTTGTTTTCATAGTTTAGAGTTTTTGTGGTGAGATTTAGTGTGAAACATTCTGTAAGAGTGTTGGAGAAGGAAAAAAAGTGAGAGATATCTTCTACCAGCATTTCTATGGAAAGGCTATAAAGGATTTGCTTTGAGAAAGACTTTTCGAATAAGTATTGTTTGTTTATCAGTGTTGTATGAACTTTCTTTTATATATGAAATTAGTGTTGGTTATTTCTTTCTCATGAAGTCAGAGTAATTCCCTCTATCTTTCTCCCAACTATGAGATATGGTGAAATGAAGAGATAATATGAATGTGCCAATATTAAATTGTAAAATAATTGTGATGATTTTTCAACTCTAAATTTAATTTACTTTTTGATCTGGCCAATTAAATTGTTAAAATGTGTTGTGAAACATATGATCCGGGAAATTGAGTATGAGTTCTACACTAGAGTAAGAATCACATTTGATTCTATAAAAGAGAACATCGTTTATGAAATTAAGTGCAAATAAATCGGGCAATATTCTTTATTGGGTGTAGAATTGGAGAACCTTTAGGGTGACAGACTAAAATCTTCAATTCATTCTTAGTGTTTAAATACTGAAGCGAGAGCTAGTCTTCAGGTGAAGGGAAGTGGGAGCACTGGAGTGGGAGCCGGCATCCTCCTAGCCTAGCCACAGATTTAGAGACTAAACACTAAGATTAGCCAATGATTTTCTATGCACTATATCAGGGTAGAGAATTAAAATTGCTCCTTTTTGGTACAATACATATTATGAACAATTATCTCATCTCATTTTACTATAGCCTCATTGTAGTGGCGCACAATACATATTATAAACATTTATCTCATCTCATTTTACCATAGCCTCATTGTAGTGGGACGGAACAATACATATTATGAACATTTATCTCATCTCATTTTACCATAGCCTCATTGTAGTGAGAAGGATGCTTTTTCACATAAGAATCTCCGTTACATAAACATAGTTAATAGATTAGTATTTACTATTTTAAATTTTACATATTTAATTTGATAATAGTTTATAAATTTAATTTTGATTACATCTCAATAATTGAAATTAGTGACACTGATTTCAATTGACTTTCTGTGAATTTCCTAGCAAATTTGTCATGTCCAATTTAAACCTTCCTCGTAGGATCGATATTTGGGGCTTAAATAGAAAGTCAATTATTACTTGATAATGATATGTATACTTGCGTAGAATATGAATATTAATTTATTATATTTAATTAAATTTTACATAATCTATTGTAACAAAAAAGTCAGATCAAGTTTTTGGCGTCGTTGCGTGGGGAAGGTAACGGTTGAATTAAATAGTTTTGACAAATTAGGAAATTTAGAGAAAATATATATACCATAAAAAATATTATTATTAAAAAATCAATAAAATTTAAAAATTTAAAAATAAAAAAAATCCAAAAAGAAATATTTTTTAGAGTGTTTTACTTTGCTTGCTTTATTTGTTTATGCAAAATATTGGATTTGAAGGTTTAGTACCTTATGATTCAGAATTAGAACGTACTATTAGAAAAATTCAAAAACAACAAAGAGAAATTAAAAATTTACTAAAAATGATGAATAATTTAGATAATCCAATAAATGAAAATTAATNTTACACAATCTATCACAACAAATGGTGGGATCAAGTTTTTGGCGCCGTTACCGTGGAAGGTAACGGTTCAATTAAATAGTTTTGATAAATCAGGAAATTTAGAGATAATATATATATGATATAAAAATTTTTATTATTTAAAAAAATAATAATAAAAAAAATTTAAAAATAAATAATCCTAAGAGAAATATTTTTATTAGAGTGTTTTATTTGCTTGCTTTATTTGTTTATGCGAAATATTGGATATGAAGGTTTTGTACCTTACGATTCAGCATTAAAACATACTATTAGAAAAATTCAAAAATAACAATGAGGAATTAAATTTACAAGAAATGGCAAATAACTTAGATAATCCAATAAATGAAAATCGACAAAGACCTTTAAGAGACTATGTGAACCCGACAGCAGATGAACTTCACTTGATTATTCAAAATCCTGATGTTGTTGTTCATTCATTTGAGCTTAAACTACTATTATCCAAATGGTACAAAATAATCAGTTTGGAGGATCACCTACTGAAGATCCTAATATACATTTTGCTAGTTTTTTTGAAATTTGTGCTACATTTAAATATGACCGAGTGTCTAATGATGTTGTTAAGCTTAGACTTTTTCATTTTTCATTAAGGGATAAAGCCAAGGCTTGGTTAAATTCGTTAGCACCTGGATCTATTAAAACTTGAGGAGAACTATCACAAAAATTCTTGGCTAAATATTTTCCACCCTCGAGAACTGCTAAGCTTAGAAATGATATTACATATTTTTGTTAGTTTGAAGGGGAATCGATATATGAAGCCTGAGAAAGATTTAAGGACATTCTTAAGAAATGTCCACATCATGCTTTACCAGATTGGTTAATAATTGAAACATTTTACAATGGATTAGTAGGATCACTGATATCTATTATAGATGCTGCTGTGGGTGGTTCATTAATGTCAAAACCTTTTGATGAAGCAAATTCCTTAATTGAAGAAATGACTACTAATAATTTTCAATGGCCCTCTGAAAGGGTAAATCCTGAGAGAGTAGCTAGTATTCATGATTTTGATGCAATGCCTATTTTGGCATCTCAAATTGCTGCTATTTCTAAAAAGATTAATCAAATGGGAATGACTTAGTCTCAAGTACCCCCAGTATTAGAGGATAATTCACTAGAACAAATTATTGATACTCAATCATCTTATGAAACTTTAAACCCTATAAATAATCGAAATAATAATCCCTATTCTAATTATTTTAACCCTGGTTAGAAAAATCACCCTAATTTTAGTTGGAATAATTATAATAATTTGGTGAATCCATCTAGAAATCTGAATAATCAAGGAAATCCTAATTTTCGACCTTATTATCCTCCGGGATTTAACTCCAACCCTAACCCACACGTTAAGGAAAAGAAGTTGATGATGGAAGAAGTAATGTTTAATATGGGAAATCAACTACAGAATCAATGGGCTGCTATTAGAAATATTGAAAATCAATTAGGACATATTTCTACTGCACTTAGTAATAGACATTCCAGAAATCTTCCAAGTACTGTGGAAGTTAATCTAAAATCAAAATAAAGAACAAATTAAAGATATTCAATTATGAAGTGGAAAAGAAGTTGAAACAAGGATCTAAAGAGAAACTGAAGTTGATGAAGAAAAGGAAGAAATGGAAAATGATCAACAGGAAAATGAACAAACACAGAGCCCTGTAGAAAAATCATTACCTACATTTCCTCTAAAACAGAAACAAAAGAATAAAGATAAAAAATTTACAAAATTTTTGGAAATTCTTAAGAAGTTAATGATAAATATTTCTTTTGTTGAAGCTTTAGAACAAATGCCAAGTTATGTTAAATTTATCAAATGTATTAAACAAGAAAAGGAAGTTTATAGATCATGAGACCGTTGCACTTAGTGAAGAGTGTAATGCTATTATTCAGAAAAAGCTTCCTGAAAAATTAAAAGATCCTGGTAGTTTTACTGTACCTTGTGCAATTGGAGAAAAGTTTTACGGAAAAACTTTATGTGATTTAGGAGCGAGTATAAATCTTATGCCTTTATCAATTTTTAAATGTTTAGATTTGGGAGAAATTTTCCCTCTACTGTAACTCTTCAGTTAGCTGATCGATCAATAACTTATCCAAAAGGAGTTATAGAAGATGTGCTAGTAAAAGTGGATAAATTTATATTCCCTGTAGATTTTATAATATTTGATATGGAGGAAGATAAAGAGATTCTCCTTATTTTAAAGATACCATATCTCACAACAGGGAGAGCTGTAATAGATGTGTAAAAAGGAGAATTAATGATGAGAGTTAATGATTAAGAAGTAAAATTTAATTTAGCAAAAGCTATGAAATATCCTGCAATAGAAAAAGATAATGAATGTTTCAGGATGAAAGTAGCTAATTATCTAAGTAATGAGTAGTTTAAAAATGAATTTGAAGATAAGTTAAAGCGAGGAGAAATTTTTTATACTGAAAATGAAGTAAAAGAAGAAGATTTAGATTTTATTCAGGGCAAATTTAAAGCATTAGAATTAGTGGAAAATTATAGTAAAAATCTTATTCCATCAAGTATCAAACCACCTAAACTTGAATTGAAGATATTACCTACCAATTTAAAATATATTTTTTTAGTAGAGTCATCAACATTGCCAGTTATTATATCTTATGATTTAACTGAAATTCAGGAATAAAAATTGATAGAGATGTTGAAAAAGTATAAAATGGCTTTTGGATGGACTTTAGTAGATATTAAAGGAATTAGTCCTTCAATTTGTATGCACAAAAGTTTATTAGATAAATAGTATGAACCTAAAGCGGATCCTCAGAGAAGATTAAACTCAATAATGAAAGAGGTTGTTAAAAAAGAGATTTTAAAGTGGTTAGATGTTGGAATTATATATTTTATTTCAGATAGTGCTTGGGTAAGCCCAATTCACTGTGTTCCGAAGAAAGGAGAAGCGACTGTTGAAGAAAATGAGAAAAATAAATTAATACCAATAAGACAAGTAATTGGTTGGTAAATTTGTATTAACTATAGAAAAATAAATATGGCACCAGAAAAGATCACTTTCCTTTGCCCTTTCTAGATCAAATGTTGGATAGATTGGCTGGGAATAAATACTATTGCTTTTTAGATGGATATACCAGATATTCCCAAATTCTAATTGCTCTAGAGGAATAAGAGAAAACGACGTTTACAATCCCATATGAAACATTTGTTTTCGTAGAATGCCTATTCAATGCATCTACAATATTTCAAAGATGCATAATGTCAATTTTTAGCAATTTTATATAGTATGGAATGGAAGTATTTGTGGATGATTTTTTTGTATTTGGGACTTCGTTTAAGTTATGTATTAATAATTTAGAAAAAGTTCTAGAGATATGTAAAAAAATCAACCTAGTCTTAAATTGGGAAAAATGTCAATTTATGATTGCAGGAGGTATTGTTGTTGGGCATAAAATTTCTGAAAAAGGCATGGAAGTAGATCCTGTAAAAATCAAGTTATAGAAAAAGTACCACCTCCTAATAATGTTAATGAGAAGTTTTCTAGGACATGCTGGTTTTTACAGGCGCTACATAAAAAAATTTTCAAAAATAACTAAACCCCTATGTCAACTTTTCGAAAAAATACAAAATTTGATTTTAATGAGGAAAGCATAACATCATTTGAATTATTAAAGAAAAAATTAATCACTGCACCTATAATAGTATCACCTAACTGGGGGAAACCATTTGAAATAATGAGTGATGCTAGTGATTATGCTATTGGGGTTGTATTAGGACAAAGGCACAACAAAATTATTAAAGTTATATATTATGCTAGTAAAATTCTAAATAATGCTCAAATCAATTATACTACTACTGAAAGAGAGTTATTAGCTATTATTTATGCCTTTGATAAATTTAGATCTTATTTAATTGGAACTAAATGTATAGTGCATACAGATCATTCTACTATTAAATACTTGATGCAAAAGAAGGATTCTAAACTAAGATTAATTAAATGGATACTTCTATTGCAAAAGTTTGATTTTATTGTGGTAGATAGAAAGAGAAATTATAATCAAATAGATGAACATTTGTCTAGAATAGAAATAAAAATATTAACTAATTTTACAAATGAAATTTTAGAAAATTTCCCTGATGAACATTTATAGAGTATTTATAAAATGGATGTACCATGGTATGCTGATATAATAAACTGTATTGTAAGTGACATTCCACCACCTGATATCAAGAATCCATAATTAAGGAAATTTTTCTATGATTTGAAAGACTATTTTGGGATGACCAATATTTATATAAACAATATAAAAATTTAGTTATTAGAAGATGTGTGCCTTATGAAGAAACCCAATAGATAATTAAAAGATGTCATGATTCTGAATTTGGGGGACATTTTGGGATAAATAGAACTGCATATAAAATTTTGTAAGCTGGATTTTATTGGCCTACTATTTTTAGAGATGTTAATGAATATATTGAAACATGCGATAGATGTCAATGTGTAGGAAATATTTCCAGAAGAGACGAAATGCCTCTAAATTACACATTAAGAGTTTAAATTTTTGATTTGTGGGGATTAGACTTTATGAGACCATTTATGTCTTTATTTGGAAATTTATATATATTACTTGCTGTTGATTATATGTTTAAGTGGATTAAAACTATTGCTATGCCTAGATGTGACACTCGGAGTGTTTCTAATTTTAATTAAAAATATTTTTACAAGATATGGAATGCTGAGAGTAGTCATTACTGATGGAGGATCTCATCTTAGGAATAGGAGAATCAAAAAAATTAATCAAGAAATACGATATAATGCATGGATTCTCTACTGCTTATCATTCTCAAACTAGTGTTATAGCAGAAATATCAAATCATGAAATTAAACACATTTTAGAAAAAACTGTAAATCCTTATAAATTGGATTGGTCTGCTAGACTGATAGTGCATTATGAGAATACAAAACTGCTTATAAAACTCATATATGAATGTCCCCATATAGATTGATTTTTGGAAAAACATGTCATTTACCAGTAGAATTGGAACATGAAGCATTTTGGGCTATTAAAGAATTTAATTTTAATTTAAAGAATGCTGATGAGAAAAGGTTTTTGGAACTCAATGAACTTGAGGAGAATAGAAATGAAGCATATGACAATGCAAAAATCTATAAAGAGAAAATGAAAATATGGTATGATCAGAAGATTGTTAAGAAGAAATTTGAACCTGGACAAGAAGTTCTGCTTTATAATACAAGATTGACATTGTTTCCAAAAAAATTAAAATCCAGATGGTTAAGACCATTTAAAGTGATTAAAGTCTATCATTATGAAACTGTTATTATTAAAGATCCTAACACTTGAAAGATATTTAAAGTTAATAGACATTGTTTGAAACATTATTATGAATAACACATACCTCAATTTAAAGAAGTTTTAATGTTAAGTCAACCCAACTAAACAAATGGTATGTCAGGGTGACGATGTTAAACCAAGCACTTCATGGGAGGCAACCCATACTTATATGGCATGTATTACTATTTAGTTTGTTAAGTGTCTTATATATTAGTAGATAATAATCCTACACAATTGCATTTATTATAAATTAAGTCAAATATTGATATTGGAGGAAAATTTGGAATCAAATTGAATAAAAAAATGAAAATCACAAATTTGGTCACTAGTGCCGACGGCGCCAGAATGGGCGCCGATGGTGCCTTAGATAGCGGACTTCAGCGCCGACAGTGCCAATCAGGAGCGTCGATGGTGCCGAGTGCGGTTGGATGGTTTTAGATGACTTTTGGTAGGTTTGGTGCGATTTCACATCATAATAACCACCGGAACGAGTTTAAAAAGGCCTAGAAACATCCTTGGAAGCCTAATAACTTCCTATTTTTGGATTCCATGGCTTCAATCTCCAAAAATACTTTGAGGTATGGAGTCTTCAACAAAAGAAAGTTTATTAGTTTTGACGCGCAACGATTATAAGATAAAGTTATTACGAAGCGGAGATTGATCAAGGAAAGAGGATTTGTTAATCATGGAGTGATCAATCCTGCTGGTCCGATTGATAAAATCATTCTGCAAAGGCGTTTGGAAGTTCTGTGTTACACTATGTCGCGGTTGTCATACCTGTGGTGAAAGAGTTTTATGAAAACTTACATGGAATTACTCAAGGTGTTGCTTCGTACGAGGTAAGGCCGTACCATTTACTCCTGCAAGGATTAGTGAATTGTATATGATAGATAACATTTCAATATGTTATTATACAAATTTCATTCCTATACGCGATTTGATGCAAGACGTGTATAATCTTCTCACGGATGAAAGTGATATGTGGGAGATACGAGATGAATGATACGTTAGTTTCTCCACTTCATTACTTAATCCAATTTTGAAGCAATGACATTTCTTTATTGCTGCAAAATTACTCCCTAATATGAAAATTAGTAGAGTTACCAAAGAATGTGCTATTTTAAATTACTACATTCAAATGGAAAAACCCATTGATATAGGGTCTATTATATTTAAATCAATTATGAATATCCTTATTAAGGGACCAATTTATGAACTAGGGCATCCATCGACCATCTTTTTGATTTGCAGTCAAGCCCAAGTTCCATATGAAAGTTGGGAAAAGACTATATTACCTGTAGGTGCTATTTTTGGTGCTGAGTGGGGTTTGTGGAGAGTTGCCCGTAGGAAGCTGTCGGTCACCGAAATTGAATTCCCGTAGCCCGCTTCGAAACTACGTTGAAGTACGAAATTAAACTGTCCTCATATTTTTCATAGTTTAAAATGAAAGAGCACTGTACCTCAAATCTTGTATCTATCTTAAATGATAAACACAAAACTTGAAGATGAGACTCGATCAAATAAACTAAGGAAAGTATGACGTCCATCTGGTCTGCAAAACCGTTTGTATTTGCCGATAAGTTCTCCTATTTAACATAAAAGATTAAATAGGGTTTATTTAAGCTGTGTTTGGACATACTTCCTATAAGGGCAAGCCTCTATAGTTAATTACATCTTAAATGACCAAAGTCATCTAAGAAGACTCTCGATAAATATCAAGAAATATTATCTTCAAGGAGTTTCAAAGGGTAGGAATTTTCAATGAAATCAAACATAGAGGCGTGAAAGGGGATTGGTTCAAATTTGTAATATTTTATTGTAGAATCCAAAGGAGGAAGAACTAGGGGATGTCATGAATCCTAGAGGAGAACCTCGGTGACTTCCCAAGCTATCCTAATGTTTGGCTTCAATTTAGGGGAGAAAAATTTAAGTGTTTCAACCTACCAATTTTTATTTATTAGGGCTTACATTCGTGTGAAACGATCACACAAATAGCATATAAAATGTGAGGATTTAGGTCGTGATAAACGTCAGCCTCAAAATCCTAAGACGAGTTAGGTCTTATATTGTATAGTAGGGCTATATTAGGGCCTAAAGATAAGGCACGGATTTTGTTGCATAAGCAAGCAACCTCAAAGTCCTATGGCTTTGTTGTTTTAAGTCTAAGGAAGGAAGTAGCATAAGCAAGCAACCTCAAAGTCCTATGGCTTTGTTGTTTAAGTCTAAGGAAGGAAGATTGTTTTATCTTGGGAAGACAGGTTTTGCTATTGAAGATGGCCATGCTGCCCACCATGCTAGCTCCAAGTTCCTCACTGCAATGAGTTTGAGTTTTCTAGTGTGTCAAGTTATAATATCAAATCACGTGGCCTTATGATTGAAGTTCTTTGAATTTTATGAGGGCATATTAAATTTGATTAGAGCGACACCGGTTAGAATCCTACGGTTCCCTCCTTCCGGTACCACTATTTTCTATTGGATTCACTTAATTTAAATGAACTTACTAAACTCAACTTAATGCGTTCCATAATTTCATTTAGCCCGTGGGAAGCCTCGTTAGCATCCATAGGTTACCTCCTTTGAGGAATTCCCGATCATCCAATAGCGATCTCTTAATTTAGTTGAAGTTGTAGTTTTATATGATGTTTGTGATTAAATTTTGAGTTGTTTTATATTTTGAATGTTGTGGGGGAGAATTTTGTCTAGGTTGATTTTTGTTTTGGTTTTGATTTTGGTTTTGGTTAATATGCAAGTTTATGTTTTTTCCATACATACAAGTATAAAAATAAACAACGTAAGANGACACCAGTTAGGATCCTACGGTTCCCTCGTTCCGGCACCACTATTTTCTATTGGATTCACTTAGTTAAAATAAACTTATTAAACTCAACTCAATGAGTTCCATAATTTCATTTAAACCATAGAAAGTCTCGTTAGCAACCGTAGGTTACCTCCTCCGAGGGATTCTCGATCATCCGATAGAGACGTCATAATTTTGTTGCAATTGTAGTTTTGTGTGATGTTTGTGATTAAATTATGAGTTGTTTTATATTTTGAATGTTGTGGGGGTGAATTTTATCTTGGCTGATTTTAATTTTATGTTTTGGGCTTTGGTTTTGGTTAACATGAAAGTTTATGTTGTTTTCATACATGTAGGTAAACGCAAGTATAAAAACAAACAACGTAAGAATAGAGCATGTAAGGAAAATGCACAAGAAAGATGGTACTATAAACTGTAAAAGCGTACCTGGCGAGTCTTCTCGTTCCACCACCTGAAACTTGAATAACTATAAACTGTAAAAGCGTACCTGGCGAGTCTTCTCGTTCCACCACCTGAAACTTAAAAATGCATGTGAGAGCATTTATGAAGAGCGTGAAAAGTAAAGTTCTGGTGGTTTTCCTAACTCTATGTTGTTNAGCACGAAAAGTAAAGTTCTGGTGGTTTTCCTAACTCTATGTTGTATTTTGGTGAGTCCTTAAAATTTTAATGAAGGATGATTTCATTGAGCAAAGTATATTAAGTTTAATAAACCTCTGAGGTATCCAACAAGTTAGGAGGAGAAAGCAGGTCCATGCCTCCCTCTCTCCAACTGGTGAAAAGCCTCGAGTCCATTTAAACTTATTATGTTGCTTAATGCTTCATCTTGTGAATACACTAATGCTCAGTGAACATTGATGTCTTAATTATCCCTAAGAAAGGGGTAATTATCATTTATCATTTAATTTGAGAATTATGTGAGTGAATTTCCTTAAAGGGCAAGTTGGTGTAACCTGAAAAATTAGCCAACTTTTTTTAATTAGGCTCAGTGGTGTTTCAAGGATGTTTTATTGTGTTAGTCAATTTTGATTTGGCCTAAGTCACCATTAAGCCCTTAAGGCCTAGGTGAGGTGTCTTAATTTTTGAAAAGGGTTAAACTTTAGGTGGTCTTGATTCATAATTTGGATTTTATTTGAAAATCAAAATAGGGAAAAGGTTAAGCTTTAAGTGGTCATGATTCATAATTTGAATATTTTATTTAAAATCAAAATATGGGTATTAAATTGATTAATTATTGACTTCAAAAGTCATACCCCTAAGTCCGAGATCATTTAATTTTAATAAACTTCCAAATTTTAATAATTTAGAAATTTATTAACTTGATTAAGAAAGTAAGATTTGTTTCTACAAATTAACTCCTTGTGTTCCAAACATCAAATAAATTGATTAAGATCAGAGGTTGTATTTTCCCTCCTTGACTTAAGCCTAAATGTTAATTAAGGCTAAATTTCCAAAATTACGCATTTGCCTCTAAGACTCTAACACTTCATAATTTGTCAAATTCAATTCAAATGACTTTGAAATTTTTATCTTACCTCATTCATGGGTTAATAAAGACATCAGAGAAGAAAATGTGGTTTTTCATAACTTAATTTATTTTATATAATTATTTTCATGCAAAAATAGGATGTTTAAATAAAAATTCCTAACTTAACCAAGGTAAATTCTAATCCTTTCAAATTTTTACTGGAGGTAGACCTAGACCAAAGAAGCCTTTGGACCAAATTTGATCATTTTTTGAATTCTCTGTGATTTATCATAATTATTTTAAGTTCTGGGCTATTTAATAAAAATAAAATATTTTAAATGATGAAAATTAAGTTTTGTGTCTTTGAAAAATCTTTCTGAGGCTAGAGAACCCAGAGGAGGAAATTTCATATTTTTTTGATTTTTCTTTGTGATGAAAATTACGTTTTGTATTTTTGAAAAATCTCACTAAAGTCAGAAAACTCAAAGGAGAAAATTTTATATTTTTCTGATTTTTAAATTAAGTTTTGTATTTTTGAAAGATCTCCCTAAGGTCAGAGAACTCAGAGGAGAAAACTTTATATTTTTCTGATTTTTCTTTGATTTATTGATCAAAGGAGCAAATTTTATATTTTTCATATTTTTCTTTGATTTATTGAAATTATTTTAGTGATCATTTTTAGCCTTTAAAAATTATTTTTAAGCTTTGAAATTCAATATCTTTATTTAAAAAATTAGAAAAAATATTCTAATTATTCCTAATTGATTAGGAAGCAATTTAGAGCATTTCCATGAATTTTGTTATTTTTGTGTTTTTTATGAACTTTTAAATAGAAATAGGCTAAAAATCAAGTTTTTATTCTAAATATTATTTTATTTTTATAAAATATCCCTGAACACAGAGAACTCAAAAAACTAATTTTCTTAATTTTTTGAGTTATATTTTGATTTTTAAAAATCATTAAGTGCCAAAAGTGGTATTATCTTTAAAAATCAACTTAAGTTATCAAATGAACTTAACATATTTTGAAATTTTTATAGTGAGTTCTTTGGATCATAAACCACAGTGGAGATTAAAAATGAAGTCATTTAAATGTTCATATCTTTCAAAGTTAATTATTTTAATGATCTAGTATTCATTAAAATTAAGTACATTTTAAATGACTTGACCCATGAAATTATTTCCAAAAGCCACTCTAGTCATGGTGGACCTTCCAAAATTTTCTTGGAAAATTTCTATCAATATGCTAATTTCTATGATTATTTTAAGGAAATAATGTGCAAGAATTTGAAAAATATGTATCTCTGTATAGGAACCTCCTCTGACTTTGGAAAAATTAGAGGATATTTACCTTAACAGAGGCTACAACATGCCAAAATTTCAACANAGGCTAAATTTCCAAAATTACACATTTGCCCCTAAGGCTCTAACACTTCATAATTTATCAAATTCAACTCAATTGACTTTGAAATTTTTATCCTACCTCATTAATGGGTCAATTATGACATCAGAGGAGAAAATGTGATTTTTTAGAATTTAATTTATTTTATATATTTATTTTCAAGCAAAAATAAGATTTTTCAAAAAAAATTCCTAACTTCACTAAGGTAAATTGTTTANTGACATCAGAGGAGAAAATGTGATTTTTTAGAATTTAATTTATTTTATATATTTATTTTCATGCAAAAATAAGATTTTTCAAAAAAAATTCCTAACTTGACTAAGGTAAATTGTTTTACAGGAGGTAGACCTAGACGAGACAAGCCTTTGGACCAAATTTCATGATTTTTTGAATTCTCTGTGATTTATCAAAAAAAATTTTAAGTTCTGGGTTATTTAATAAAAATAAAATATTTTAAATGATGAAAATTAACTTTTGTGTCTTTGAAAAATCTGTCTGAGGTTAGAGAGTCCAACGGAGCAAATTTCTTGTTTTCTGATTTTTCTTTGATTTATTGGAATTATTCTAGTGAAAACTCATTTATAGCCTTTAAAAATTATTTTTAAGCTTTTAAATTCTTTGTCTTAACTTAGAAAATCAGAAANAAATAAAATATTTTAAATGATGAAAATTAACTTTTGTGTCTTTGAAAAATCTGTCTGAGGTTAGAGAGTCCAGAGGAGCAAATTTCTTGTTTTCTGATTTTTCTTTGATTTATTGGAATTATTCTAGTAAAAACTCAATTATAGCCTTTAAAAATTATTTTTAAGCTTTTAAATTCTATATCTTAACTTAGAAAATCAGAAGAAATATTCTAATTGTTTTAAAGTGATTAGGAAGCAATTTAGAGCATTTCCATGTATTTTGTTATTTTTGTGTTTTTATGAATTTTTAAATATTTAAAATAGGCTAAAAATCAAGTTTTTATTCTAAATATTATTTTATTTTTATAAAATATCCCTGATCACAGGGAACTCAAAAAACTAAGTTTCATAATTTCCTCATTTATATTTTGATTTTTAAAAATCATTTAAGTGTCAAAACTGGTATTTTTTTCATAAAAACTAACTTAAGTTATCAAATGAACTCAAAAATTTTGAAATTCNTCCATGTATTTTGTTATTTTTGTGTTTTTATGAATTTTTAAATATTTAAAATAGGCTAAAAATCAAGTTTTTGTTCTAAATATTATTTTATTTTTTATAAAATATCCCTGATCACAGAGAACTCAAAAAACTAAGTTTCATAATTTCTTCATTTATATTTTGATTTTTAAAAATCATTTAAGTGTCAAAACTGGTATTTTTTTCAAAAAAATTAACATAAGTTATCAAATGAACTCAAAAATTTTGAAATTCTTATAGTGAGTTCTCTGGATCATTAACCATAGTGGAGATCAAAAATCAAGTCATTTAAATGTTTATATTTTCCAAAATTAATTATTTTAGTGATTTAGTGTTTGTAAAATTTAAGTGCATTTTAAATGACTTGACCCATGAAATTATTTCAAAAGCTTCTTTGGTCATGGCGGACCTTCAAAAATTTTCTTAAAATTTTCTAATCAATATGCTAATTTCTGTGATTATTTTAAGGAAATAATGTGCAAGAATTTAAAAAATATGGATCTCTGTATAGGAACCTCCTCTAACTATGGAAAAATTAGAGGATATTCCCCTTGACAGAGGGTACAACATGACAAAATTTCAAGCCNTTCCGTGATTATTTTAAGGAAATAATGTGCAAGAACTTAAAAAATATGGATCTCTGTATAGGAACCTCCTCTAACTTTGGAAAAATTAGAGGATATTCCCCTTGACAGAGGGTACAACATGCCAAAATTTCAAGCTAAGGTGATTTATCAATATGCATGGAGAATCAAGTGATCCCATACAGTCTTTAATTAAATAAAAATATTTTATGCATCAAATAGACTTGGAAATTATTCCACATTATTCCCCTTTGTTCATTGAGCAAGAGGGATTTTTTTTTTTGTGATTTTTCTACACAAAGTTATGAAATTTTGAAGTTTAGGGAGTTTAAATAAATAGAAAAATCGCTAATTTTCTACTTATCCACGCGACGCCATGTAGATCCTAGGAAGCTCTGAAACTCCACGCGACACGCTCCTATTGGACGTTGTCATCCATGCCAGCAAACACGCGTCCCANTATGCATCAAATAGACTTGGAAATTATTCCACATTATTCCCCTTTGTTCATTGAGCAAGAGGGATTTTTTTTGTGATTTTTCTACACAAAGTTATGAAATTTTGAAGTTTAGGGAGTTTAAGTAAATAAAAAAATCCCTATTTTTCTACTTATCCACGCAACGCCATGTAGATCCTAGGCAGCTCTGAAACTCCACGCGACGCGCTCCTATTGGACGTCGTCATCCATGCCAGCAAACACACGTCCCGCTGTTTATGTAAGGAAGCGTTGTCCGGCTTCATCTTGGCCATCCATTTGATACAAGCGCGATCGGACGGCACATGGTCATCATCCCCAATGGCTTAGGTCAACAGTCGTCCACCTTCAAGGCTTATGATCTCTCTCATTTCTCAACCAAATCAAGTGAATTTTTTTTAAAATGCTCATTTTGGTGAGGCAAACACATCCATATGGTTAATGTGTCATGAAATCAAGCCCAAGTAAATGGAGAATCAAAATAGGCTCGGGAGGAGGAGAAGTTTTATACCTTTGCTCTGAGAAGGGAGGCTTCAATTAGAGGTGCTCGGCTCGTTCGTTGGGGTCCAAGGAGGTTAGGGATTAAGCCTCTTGTTGTGGTGTAGGGCCTAGGTATCAATTCAACCAAACTCAATTTCAGGTGTTGGTCTAGAGCTATGGTGGAGGCTATTTCAGAGGGTAATTTGATGGGGCTTTGTCTTCTCTTACTGTTGTGAAGGTGTGAACATAAGCAATTAAAGTTTGCTGGAGTTTTGAGAGATGTCCTGTTTCTGCCCTAATTTTTAGCTCAAAATTAGGGTTATACAAGGGGAATCAAGGCAGTGGCGTGATTGGAGTGGGTTGTGAAGATCTCAAGGAAGCTCTGTTAGTGATTTGGTAGGATCTCTTTGTGAAAAAATTAGCACACCCCCCATGTACATGGAGGTGAGTTTTTATAAAAATGGCCATGGGGTGGCTCTCAGGGCACTAGTTTGGGTGCAGTGTGGTGCTTAGATGGAGGGCAAAGGAGCTCTTCAATTTGATTTGGATGAGCTGGCCTCGACGTTTGATTTGGGTGAGGTGCCATGGGTGTGGCTCTCAATTTTGAGCTTTTCAAGCCACTGGGCTGGCCGGCAAGCTAGGGGGAGGTGGCTAGGAGCTCAAGGAACCCAGGGGAATATGTTACAACAATTTAGTGCAATAATACCTAATTTTGGTAATGATATCTTAAGCACATGCATTTTTGGAAAAAAATATATCTTAATTTTGGGGACCTATGGTCCATGGCATGATTTAGGTGGTTTCATAGTGTTTCGACTGGTCACTAAGTCCAACTAATGGCTAGGGTGGAGTTAATTTGGTGACTTTCGGGTGGTTAGGTCACATTTAGTGCATGGGACCAAATGGGTGCAAATGACCAAGTTTTGGGTTTGGTCTAAGCTAGCCATAACAATTGTCCCATAATTGTTGAATTTGGTGTATATGAACATAAGGAACAACTTTGGTGAAGGGTGGAAGTGGTTTTGAGCTCAATTGAAGGATCAAATTGAGGGAATTTTGAACTTTAATCAATTTGGTCTTGTTGGGCTAGGCTTGGGTCTAACTTGGGTTAGCCTTGGGCTACGTCCAAATTTATTATTGTAAAAGGTCAATAGTGACCTCATGAAGAGTTTTCAACTTGAATTGGAAGCTAATTTTGAGGTTAAGGATATTAATTGGGTTAAATTTGGGTACTTAGCCAATTTGGGGCTAAATTTGGGAATTTTGGATTTATGCCAAAATCAAATGGATTTGTGGCTTCACCAAGGACAATTTATGGTTGATTTTGATGTGTAGGAATGTTATGAAGATTTTTAAACATTAATTGGGGCCAATTAGCTAGGATATGGGTTCAATNGGTGGTTTCATAGTGTTTCGACTGGTCACTAAGTCCAACTAATGGCTAGGGTGGAGTTAATTTGGTGACTTTTGGGTGGTTAGGTCACATTTAGTGCATGGGACCAAATGGGTGCAAATGACCAAGTCTTGGGTTTGGTCTAAGCTAGCCATATCAATTGTCCCGTAATTGTTGAATTTGGTGTATATGAACATAAGGAACAACTTTGGTGAAGGGTGGAAGTGGTTTTGAGCTCAATTGAAGGATCAAATTGAGGGAATTTTGAACTTTAATCAATTTGGTCTTGTTGGGCTAGGCTTGGGTCTAGCTTGGGTTAGCCTTGGGCTACATCCAAATTGATTATTGTAAAAGGTCAATAGGGACCTCATGAAGAGTTTTCAACTTGAATTGGATGCTAATTTTGATGTTAAGGATATCAATTGGGTGAAATTTGGGTACTTAGCCAATTTGGGGCTAAATTTGGGAATTTTGGATTTATGCCAAAATCAAATGGATTTCAGGCTTCACCATGGACAATTTATGGTTGATTTTGATGTGCAGGAATGTTATGAAGATTTTTAAACATTAATTGGGGCCAATTAGCTAGGATATGGGTTCAATTTGGTGAGATCAGGTCATATCGTCAAAATTAGGGTTTTGATCTAAATCAAAATTGGGCTCAAATCATGAACCAATTAAGCTTGGATTTGGTTTAACTTGGCCATATCAAAAGTTAATTTGAGTTTAACATTGAAATTGGGGTCAATTGAGATCAAATTGATCGACATTTGAGTTGGATTTGGGGCAATTTGGGTCTTTAAAGGCAAATTTGGGGATTTTGGTTAAAGATGGTCAAATTAGCTAAATTGAGTCATGTGGTAGTTGAGAGAAATGAAATTGGCAATATTTGGGATTTATTGAGATTTTTGGAGAATTTTTGGAATTTTTTGAATTTTGGGCTATGGAGGGGTATTTTGGTAATTTGGCCATCTTTGGAGATTTTGGGTAATTTTGGATAATTTGGAGGTTTTAAAAAGGTTTGAAATGAATTTTGATAAAATTTGGGTATTTTGGGTAAAATTGGGAATTTTGGCAAAGTATAGGTTTTCAAGGGTGTATAGGTAATTTCGGTGCTTAGGGGCAAAAGCGTAGGTTGGGTATCTTGGTATNAGGTTTTAAAAAGGTTTGAAATGAATTTTGATAAAATTTGGGTATTTTGGGTAAACTTGGGAATTTTGGCAAGATTTAAGTTTCCAAGGGTGTATAGGTAATTTCGGTGCTTAGGGGCAAAAGCGTAGGTTGGGTATCTTGGTAGAATTGGAGTGCCAACTACCATCAATAAGCCATGGACCAATGGAAACCCCATTTTTGGGTCCTCTATGTAGTGGTCTTAGCTAAACCATAGCCATAGGCCTAGTAGGTTTAGGGGACCATCAACATGAGTATCCCAAAAGATTAAGGGACCTAGGCTAGAAATTTGAGTTCAGCATTGTGAGTGAATGTTAGTGTAGATGAGTGTAGTGAGTGCCCTAGCTCCATACCAACACCCAGAGTTAACTCTAAAGTCTAGCAGTCCTAAGGGTGACTCATCTTGAGTTTCCCTTATAGTGACCCCACATAATAAGTGCTAGAGGTTAGCACCAACATGTGGAACTTCAAGTTGAGTAAAGAAGATGCTGGAATTTTTAATGGTGAGGGTTCCATGTCTAGTTTTCTAAGAATAGTCAATAGGAAAATCCTATGGCTAGACCTTAGGCTACTAAAGAAGAAAAAACTAAACCTCAACAAAAAATGTGGTCAACAATTACTAATAATTTTTAATGGCCCTCTAAAGGGGTAAATCCAAAAAGAGTAGCTAGTATTCATTAATCTGATGCAATATCTATGTTAGCTTCACAAATAGCTAGAATATCGAAGAAGATAGATCAATATGGAATGAATTATAAGACATAGCCTGTGCTTAGGGAAAAATCATTTGGATAAATGATAAAATCTTAATCTTCTTATGAGACCTAAATGCAAAAAATAATCATTCTATTAATCCTTATGTCAATTATAATAATCATGGTTGGAAGAATCATCCAAATTTTTGTTGAAGTAACAATAATTCTAATGCTACAAATCTGCAATGGGGAAACAACACTATAAAACCATTGGAAAATTTGAACAATGAAGGAAATTCAACTTATAAACCTTACTACCCTCCAGTTTTAATAATTTGTAGAGTAAGGAGAAAATTTTGTTAATAGAAGAATTAATGGGGAGTCAATTAGAAAGTCAAGTTGCTGCAATTAGAAACATTAAAAATCACTTGAGATGTATTGCTTCTGCACTTAGCAGTAGACCTCACGAAATGTTACCTAGTAATATTGAAGTAAATCCTAAAAATCATAACAAATAGCAAATCAAGGCTATTCAACTAAGAAGTGGGAAAGAATTAGAAAACAGAGTCCAAAAAGAAGTGGAAGTTAAATTTGAAAAAGATGAGGTGGAAAATGATATGGTGAAGTTTTTCATTCTAAGTCAGAATGTCCTATTAAATCATTGAAAATCACTGTTGAAAGACCACTACCTCTAGACTAAAGCAAATCTGGTGAAGTTTTTCATTTAAGTCAGAATGTCCTATTAAGCTAATGAAAATCACTACAGAAAGACCACCACCTCCCAATTGAAGCAAAAAAAGGACATAACCAATTTTCAAAATTTTTAGAAATATTGATGAAATTAACGATAAACATTTTGTTGAAGTTTTGGAATAAATGCCAAGCTATGAAAAGTTCATGAAGGATATACTTAATAAAAAAAAGGGAGTTTGTAGATAATGAGACTATTGCAGTCAGTGAAGAGTGTCAAGCTATAATTCAGAAAAAACTTGCTAAAAACTTAATTATCCTTGAAGTTTTATAATTCCTTGTGCTGTTAGCGAAAAATTTTCTGGAAAACCATCATATGATTTGGGAGCCAGTATTAATATTATGTCGTTATAAATTTTTAGAAGGTTTGGTTTAGGTGATATTACACCTACAATCAAAACTCTTTAGTTAGTTAATCGTTTGATTACCAATCTTAAAGGAGTTATCGAAGATGTTTTTGTTAAAGTTGATAATTTTTCCTTTCTTGTGGACTTTGTTTTTTTAGATATGAAAGAAGATAAAGAAATTCCTATCATTTTAGGAAGACCAATCCTTGACACTAGAAGAGCTTTGACATATGTGAAGAAAGGAGAACTAATTATGAGAGTTAGTGATTAAGAGGTTACATTTAATATTGCAAAATCAATGAGATACCCTGCAAAAGAGCAAGAGATTGAATGCTTCAGAATGGATATTAAAGAATATCTAAGCCATGAATTTTTCAAGAAGGCATTTGAAATGAAATTTGGAAAGGAATATGTGCAATTTAAAGATGCGTATAAAATTCAAGATGAATCTAGGGAAGTGAGTAAAGAAGATTTGGATAATGTTCATGAAAAAATTGTAATGTTAGACCCTACAGAAAGTAATAACAATTTGATTTCATCTGTGGAGAAACTTCATGAACTAGAACTGAAAACACTTCTTACACATTTGAACTATGCATTTCTAGGAGATTTATCAACATTACCTGTTATTATATCCTAATAATTAACTGAAAAGCAAGAACAATAGTTGTTGGAAACTTTGAGAAGATATAAGAAAGCATCTGGACGGATATTAGTTGATATAAAAGGAATCAGTCATTCGATTTGTATGCATAGAATTTTATTAGAAGATAAACATGAACCAAGAGCTGATCCTTAAAGGAGATTAAATCCTATGATAAAGGATGTTGTTAAGAAAACAATATTAAAATGGTTAAATGGTAGAAAAATATATATTATTTCAGATAGTTCTTGGGTAAGTCCAATTCACTGTGTTCCAAAGAAAGGAGGAGTGACTGTAGTGACAAATGAAAATAATTAATTAATACCAACAAGACAAGTCACTTGATGTAAAATTTGCATAAATTATAGAAATTTAAATTATGGCCCCAGGAAGGATAATTTTACTTCACCATTTTTGGACCAGATGCTAGTTGGGCATAACTTTTTTGCATTTGAAACTTCTTTTAAAATACATATAAATAATTTAGAGAAAGTTCTTGTACGATGTAAAAAGAGTAATCTCATATTAAACTGGGAAAAATGTCAATTTATGGCTGCAGGAGGAATTGTGCTTGAGCATAAAATTTCAGAAAGTGACACAGAAATAGATCCTACAAAAATTCAGGTTGTATCAAACTTACCTCCACCTAATAATGTAAGAGGAGTCAGAAGCTTTTTAGGACATGCTGGGTTTCACTGGTGATATATTAAGGGTTTTTTAAAAATTGCTAAGCCTTTATGCCAACTTCTCGAAAAAGATACAAAATTTGATTTTAACTAAGATTGCCTTAAAGTCTTGGAAACTTTAAAGAAAAAATTGATCATTGATCCTATAATTATTTCACCCGATTAGGAGAAACTTTTTGAATTATTTTGTGATGCTAGTGATTATGTAATTGGAGCTGTTTTAGGGCAGAGATATGATAAGTTTTTTAAAGTAATATACTATGCTAGTAAGACTCTTAACTCATATTTACTATACCACCACTGAAAGAGAGTTATTAGCCACTGTGTACGCTTTTGATAAGTTTAGAACATATCTGATTGGAGTTAATTTTGTGGTGCAAACTGAACATTCGACAATTGAATACTTGATGCAAAAGAAGGATGCAAAACATTAGATGAGTACTTCTAATACAAGAGTTTAATTTTTTAGTAGTCAATAGGAAGGGGTCTGATTATAAAATTGTTGATCATCTATCTAGGCTAGAACAGCAAGAAATACTTGACATGGAAAAAAGAATCAATGAAAATTTTCCTAATGAACAATTTTATGTTGAAAAGGGATGGGACATACATTGGTATGTTGATATTGTAAATTATATTATTAGTGTTATTTTACCATACAGAGTAAAAAAATAAGAGGAAAAGAAATTCATTCAAGATGTAAAATCTTATTTTTGGGATGACCCCTATTTATATAAACAATGCAAAGATTTAATAATGAGATGATGTGTGCCTTACAAATAAATTCAGGAATTATCCAAAAATGTCATGTTTCTGAATTCTGAGGTCGTTTTGGTAATGATAAAACTCTTCATAGAATTTTGCAAATTAGATTTTATTGGCCTACTCTATTTTGAGATGTTAACATATATATAAAAACATGTGATCGGTATCAGAGAGTAGGTAATATTTTAAAAATAAATGAAGTCCTTCTAAATTTTAATTTGGAAATTGAAATTTTTTATGCTTGGGGATTGGATTTTGTAGGACAATTATATCTNTTGGAAGAATCATCCAAATTTTTGTTGAAGTAACAATAATTCTAATGCTACAAATCTGCAATGGGGAAACAAAACTATAAACCCATTGGAAAATTTGAACAAGGAAATTCAACTTATAAACCTTATTACCCTCCAGTTTTAATAATTTGTAGAGTAAGGAGAAAATTTTGTTAATAGAAGAATTAATGGGGAGTCAATTAGAAAGTCAAGTTGCTGCAATTAGAAACATTAAAAATCACTTGAGATGTATTGCTTCTGCACTTAGCAGTAGACCTCACGGAATGTTACCTAGTAATATTGAAGTAAATCCTAAAAATCATAACAAATAGCAAATTAAGGCTATTCAACTAAGAAGTGGGAAAGAATTAGAAAACAGAGTCCAAAAAGAAGTGGAAGTTAAATTTGAAAAAGATGAGGTGGAAAATGATATGGTGAAGTTTTTCATTCTAAGTCAGAATGTCCTATTAAATCATTGAAAATCACTGTTGAAAGACCACTACCTCTAGACTAAAGCAAATCTGGTGAAGTTTTTCATTTAAGTCAGAATGTCCTATTAAACTAATGAAAATCACTACAGAAAGACCACCACCTCCCAATTGAAGCAAAAAAAAGGACATAACCAATTTTCAAAATTTTTAAAAATATTGATGAAATTAACGATAAACATTTCATTTGTTGAAGTTTTGGAATAAATGCCAAGCTATGAAAAGTTCATGAAGGATATACTTAATAAAAAAAAGGGAGTTTGTAGATAATGAAACTATTGCAGTCAGTGAAGAGTGTCGAGCTATAATTTAGAAAAAACTTGCTAAAAACTTAATTATCCTTGAAGTTTTACAATTCCTTGTGCTGTTAGCGAAAAATTTTCTGGAAAACCATCATATGATTTGGGAGCCAGTATTAATCTTATGTCGTTATAAATTTTCAAAAGGTTTGGTTTAAGTGATATTACACCTACAATCATAACTCTTTAGTTAGTTAATCGTTCGATTACCAATCTTAAAGGAGTTATAGAAGATGTTTTTGTTAAAGTTGATAATTTTTCCCTTCTTGTGGACTTTGTTTTTTTAGATATGAAAGAAGATAAAGAAATTCTTATCATTTTAGGAAGACCAATCCTTGACACTAGAAGAGCTTTGACATATGTGAAGAAAGGAGAACTAATTATGAGAGTTAGTGATTAAGAGGTTACATTTATTATTGCAAAATCAATGAGATACCCTGCAAAAGAGCAAGAGATTGAATGCTTCAGAATGGATATTAAAGAATATCTAAGCCATGAATATTTCAAGAAGGCATTTGAAATGAAATTTGGAAAGGAATATGTGCAATATAAAGATGCGTATAAAATTCAAGATGAATCTAGGGAAGTGAGTAAAGAAGATTTGGATAATGTTTAAGAAAAAATTGTAATGTTAGACCCTACAGAAAGTAATAACAATTTGATTTCATCTGTGAAGAAACTTCATGAACTAGAACTGAAAACACTTCTTACACATTTGAACTATGCATTTTTAGGAGATTTATCAACGTTACCTGTTATTATATCCTAATAATTAACTGAAAAGCAAGAACAATAGTTGTTGGAAACTTTGAGAAGATATAAGAAAGCATCTGGACGGATATTAGTTGATATAAAAGGAATCAGTCATTCAATTTGTATGCATAGAATTTTATTAGAAGATAAACATGAACCAAGAGCTGATCGTTAAAGGAGATTAAATCCTATGATGAAGGATGTTGTTAAGAAAACAATTTTAACATGGTTAAATGGTAGAAAAATATATATTATTTCAGATAGTTCTTGGGTAAGTCCAATTCACTGTGTTCCAAAGAAAGGAGGAGTGACTGTAGTGACAAATGAAAATAATGAATTAATACCAACAAGACAAGTCACTTGATGTCAAATTTGCATAAATTATAGAAATTTAAATTATGGCCCTAGGAAGGATCATTTTACTTCACCATTTTTGGACCAGATGCTAGTTGGGCATAACTTTTTTGTATTTGAAACTTCTTTTGAAATACATATAAATAATTTAGAGAAAGTTCTTGTACGATGTAAAAAGAGTAATCTCATATTAAACTGGGAAAAATGTCAATTTATGGCTGCAGGAGGAATTGTGCTTGAGCATAAAATTTCAGAAAGTGACACAGAAATAGATCCTACAAAAATTCAGGTT
>JXCR01058042.1:32193-50779 GCA_002079205.1 Phalaenopsis hybrid cultivar | reverse complement strand
AACACATGAGCACTACCATTGAGAAGAATAGAAATACCAGTTCCCTTCAAGCATTTGGATATAAGTTTACAGAAAGAAGGAGGAAAACACCATGCTCATAGAATGTTTAGTATGAAACCCCAATTAATAGCGGCATAAGCTTTCTTAAAATCAAGCATAAAATTTAAATTCCCAGCTCTACAAGGTCTATCAAGGTCTGTTAGAAGCTCATAAGCCAATAAAACACCGTCACAGATGCTTTTCACAGTAATGAAAGCAGCTTGGTTAGTCCTAATTAACTTAGAAAGGTGGGGCTTCAGTCAATTCTTTAGAATCTTGCTGCTGATTTTGCTGAAGGTAATTGTGATGGAAATAGGTCGAAAGTGTTGCCAATAAGAGTTTTTAGTTGATTTGGGAATCAAAACAATGTTAAGTGAAGTGAATTAGTTAGGGAGAGCATTTCCCCTAAATAATGATTGAATAGCTGTAGGCACATCTATTTTGACAATAAACCAACACTTCTTACAGAAATCAGATGAGTAACTATCAGGCCCAACAGTACCACCAATATTAATACTATGGAGGGAACCCCAAATTTCCTCTTAAGTGGGAACATCAACTAACTTTAATGAGTTGACATAATCAACCTCCTTCTGAAATAATGAGTCATCAATCTGGGATGTTCAAGTAGCCAGAGTGTTAAGATACCTCTGGAAATATTGCACAACATTTTTAGCAATGACAATTTCATTATGAAGGGTTTGTGGTCTGATCCAGCTAAATTGAGATGGGTAACTGAGGTCTGTAGGTTGCATTAATACCATTCATCATTAGCAAGGAATCTATCCAATCTTTTCTAAGTGTTCCCCCTCCTCCAAGTGAACTATGAGCCCTGAAAGCCATGGTAAAAAACAATAGCCTGCCTGATATTATCACTTAACTTAGGCATAATGGGGGAGAAAAGGAGATATACCACCCTTCTTTTCAGTTGGGGATGAGATGTAGTTGAAATCACCTCCAAATAACTAGTTAGAAGTCATAGAGGAATCAATGGAATGTAGCTGAGTCTATTGCTTTTCCCAATTAGAATTGGTACAACCAACAAATATAATGGTAATGAAACTTGTATTTTCTAAAATATCAAAAGAGGTGAAGAAATTGAGGGTGATTAATTAGAATGGGACATCTGATTTCCTTTCTACATCAGAACCAGACTTTATTACTACAATTAACCCAAAGATCAAAAACAGTGAAAGATCTTTGTATTTTTTTTTCAATTTTTATGATCCAAAGGTTCAAGTAGAGCCATGCTCCAAAATTTGTGCTTTCTATTGAGGTGTTGCAGTCTTTTTAAGGAGTGGTGGTGTGAAATCCCCCTAATATTCCAACATAAGAGATTTATCATGATGGGAAAATTTAGACTTGCCCCTAGTAAGCTGATACACCTAAAATATATAGTGTTTTTAGACACATTTTTATACTTATTTTTGATATATTGCACTTTAATGGAAGGTATTTTTGTGTTTTTCTTGCAGTTACAAAGAAAAAGGTAAANTGTATTTTTTTTTCAATTTTTATGATCCAAAGGTTCAAGTAGAGCCATGCTCCAAAATTTGTGCTTTCTATTAAGGTGTTGCAGTCTTTTTAAGGAGTGGTGGTGTGAAATCCCCCTAATATTCCAACATAAGAGATTTATCATGATGGGAAAATTTAGACTTGCCCCTAGTAAGCTGATACACCTAAAATATATAGTGTTTTTAGACACATTTTATACCTATTTTTGATATATTGCACTTTAATGGAAGGTAGTTTTGTGTTTTTCTTGCAGTTACAAAGAAAAAGGTAAGAAATCTTAAAGGAGTGAAAAAATATCAAATTTGGAGCAAAAAGGTGAAAAATGTGCAAATGAGTTTTGGCGCCTAAGCGTAAGTTAAACAGAGAAGGCCATGCCTAAGAGCCAGAGGTCCCGCGCTTAAGAGCAAGTGGCAGTTAATAGATGAGTAAAGTCAGTTTCTGCAAAATTTCATGAGATTTTTTAGGCACCCTTTGGCTTAATAGGTGATTATAACCACCAGGGACAAAATATCACGAAAGGATGCATCTCTTTTGGAAATACATGGAATTGGGACACATTTTGAAGAGTTTCCAAGGCACCTCTTGGAAAACTATATAAGAAAGAAGAGAGGACATTGAAAAGGGTCCTGAAAATACTTGGAAAGTTTTGAAACTTCATCAAGNGAATTGGGACACATTTTGAAGAGTTTCCAAGGCACCTCTTGGAAAACTATATAAGAAAGAAGAGAGGACATTAAAAAGGGTCCTGAAAATACTTGGAAAGTTTTGAAACTTCATCAAATCGGGGAGTTAGTTGGAGATATTTTTTCAGGCACCACTTTTAATTCTATTTTATCCTTTTTGTTACTTTAGTTTGAGTGATTTTAAAAAAATGAGATTCAAAGGAACTTCAAGAGTTTTGTGGAGAACTTGAGATAAGTTTTAATTGAGACTTGTTGTTGGTTCGATAATGATTTATACTTTTAAACTAAAATGTGATTTTATTTTCATCATTGATTCTGAGNGATTCAAAGGAACTTCAAGAGTTTTGTGGAGAACTTGAGATAAGTTTTAATTGAGACTTGTTGTTGGTTCGACAATGATTTATACTTTTAAACTAAAATGTGATTTTTTTTTCTTCATTGATTCTGACTAGTTTTCTTTATCTTTCTTCTTAAAATGATAAGTAATTAATTCTTTTTATGGAAATTGTAGAGAGTATTGATCCTCAATGTTGGAAGAAGTTGTGATGATTTAAATCCATGCACTTCATTTACTTCTTGAGTTGGCCAATCCAGATGTTAAAATTTGTTGTAAGAACATGTAAGAACTGGGCTGTCATTATCTCAGTCAACAATTGGAAAGAATCACATGAGGTTGTATGAATGAGAATATAAANGGGCTGTCATTATCTCAGTCAACAATTGGAAAGAATCACATGAGGTTGTATGAATGAGAATATAATTCATATGACTGAGTGCAAACAAATAGGAAAGTATTCATTGAAGGGTTTAGAGTTAGAGGACTTTAAAGTTATAGGTTAAAGCCCCGAACATGGTTTATTGTTTTAGGTTCTGATACGAGATGTTAGCCCCCAGGTGGAGGTAATCGAGAGAACTCTAGAGTGAGAGCTAGTATCTTCGCTGCCTAGCCAGTCTTTAGAACTATTCAAACTTTAAATTAGTCAATGTTCTTTATAGCAACTCTAGTAAGGANTCATTGAAGGGTTTAGAGTTAGAGGACTTTAAAGTTATAGGTTAAAGCCCCGAACATGGTTTATTGTTTTAGTTTTTGATACGAGATGTTAGCCTCCAGGTGGAGGTAATCGAGAGAACTCTAGAGTGAGAGCTAGTATCTTCGCTGCCTAGCCGGTCTTTAGAACTATTCAAACTTTAAATTAGTCAATGTTCTTTATAGCAACTCTAGTAAGGGNCAACGAAGACATGGATTGAGTATGGAATTTGTTCCAAATGCAAGCACCCTATGGGATAGATGCCCTTTGGTGTAATCTGGAGTAGATGGACTGAGTAAAGCTTTGACTGGTACTCCTAGAAATGGAAAAAGAGTCCTTAGAGTTGTCAATAGGCAACTTGGTAATGGCTACAATAGATGGATGTATCAGCATGGTGTTCAGCATATCAGTAGCCCATTGTACTCCTCCCAATAGTCAACCCCTTTTAAATCTAAATTGAAATTATGGTGAAGAGGTTGCAACATGTGCTCAAGTCACCAGTTATTCAGTCAAAAACTTATATTGCGTTGCCCCAAAACCCAAAGGAACAGGGATTCAGATTGCTGTCTAACCATGAGAAGATTGACTCATAGTTTAAAGCCACCAGTTTTTCTGTTAACTTGATTTGGGTGAAGCCCTTTACAGTATTTACTCAAAAGGAATTTGGCCCAAACATAGTCAAGTTTCTTGAATTTAATTCATAGTTCCTAAAGGTTAATGTGATGTAGCTGAGGAAGCTCTTTGAAGCCCAAACCTACATCAACAGTTGGCCTAGCTACTTTCTGACAGCTAGCTCAATGCAACTATTTCCTTTGCCCATACTATAGAAACCTTTTGAAGCATCTCTCTAAATGAAGTTGAATGCTTTTCTTCATGCTAGAAATTTGCAAAATGTATTGTGGAAAATTGGTTATAATGCAATTAAGGAGAATGATTTTTCCTCCATTGCAGAGGAAAGAGGTAGTCCAACAATTGAGTTGGGCCTAAATATTTGTAATCACCTTATCAAATTGAACTTAGTTAACTCTCAATTTCTTGTGAGGGACCCCAAGGTAATTGAAGGGAAGGGAAGCAGTAGAGAATCCAGTAATCTGATGCACCAACTATTTGAAGTGATCCTTGACTCTGCATCTAAACAACAAGGTACATTTAGTGGGACTAAACTCTATACCTGAACACAATTGGAATACATTAAGGCAATGAAAAATTTACTTAGCAATATGTTTTGTCGCTCTGGAAAAGAGAGCAATATCATACGCATACATAAAAAGACTTGTATGCAAATTGAACTTGTGATGAAATAGATTTATTGCATTTAAGGGAAGATTATGGTCCAGTCGCCTGAAGAAGTAGTCCATAACCAAAATAAATAGGTTGACAGAGAGTGGATCACCTTGTTTAGGTCCCCTATTAGTAGTGAAGNCAGATAGGAGGCACTTATCAAATTTGGCCTGATTCCTAGCCATCCAAAGGAGCTAAGCTAGAATAAATGGGACAGACCCCAAGTTTACCTTATTCTAGCTAGACGAACATGTAGAGGGATGATTCCACTCCAATAATAGTGTATCAATGGATAAGCAATTGATGAATTCATTCTAAATTGATTGAGAGTAGGAGCACTGAAAGAATAGGTGGGAAGTACATTCTTCAGCATGCTAAAATAGATAGTATCTTGAAGGGTCTCTCAGCCTTTTGGTTTTGAGAATTTCATCAATAGGCAAGAATTGGTGAAACAGTCTCCACCCCAACGAAGACATGGATTGAGTATGGAATTTGTTCCAAATGCAAGCACCCTATGGGATAGATGCCCTTTGGTGTAATCTGGAGTAGATGGACTGAGTAAAGCTTTGACTGGTACTCCTAGAAATGGAAAAAGAGTCCTTAGAGTTGTCAATAGGCAACTTGGTAATGGCTACAATAGATGGATGTATCAGCATGGTGTTCAGCATATCAGTAGCCCATTGTACTCCTCCCAATAGTCAACCCCTTTTAAATCTAAATTGAAATTATGGTGAAGAGGTTGCAACATGTGCTCAAGTCACCAGTTATTCAGTCAAAAACTTATATTGCGTTGCCCCAAAACCCAAAGGAACAGGGATTCAGATTGCTGTCTAACCATGAGAAGATTGACTCATAGTTTAAAGCCACCAGTTTTTCTGTTAACTTGATTTGGGTGAAGCCCTTTACAGTATTTACTCAAAAGGAATTTGGCCCAAACATAGTCAAGTTTCTTGAATTTAATTCATAGTTCCTAAAGGTTAATGTGATGTAGCTGAGGAAGCTCTTTGAAGCCCAAACCTACATCAACAGTTGGCCTAGCTACTTTCTGACAGCTAGCTCAATGCAACTATTTCCTTTGCCCATATTATAGAAACCTTTTGAAGCATCTCTCTAAATGAAGTTGAATGCTTTTCTTCATGCTAGAAATTTGCAAAATGTATTGTGGAAAATTGGTTATAATGCAATTAAGGAGAATGATTTTTCCTCCATTGCAGAGGAAAGAGGTAGTCCAACAATTGAGTTGGGCCTAAATATTTGTAATCACCTTATCAAATTGAACTTAGTTAACTCTCAATTTCTTGTGAGGGACCCCAAGGTAATTGAAGGGAAGGGAAGCAGTAGAGAATCCAGTAATCTGATGCACCAACTATTTGAAGTGATCCTTGACTCTGCATCTAAACAACAAGGTACATTTAGTGGGACTAAACTCTATACCTGAACACAATTGGAATACATTAAGGCAATGAAAAATTTACTTAGCAATATGTTTTGTCGCTCTGGAAAAGAGAGCAATATCATACGCATACATAAAAAGACTTGTATGCAAATTGAACTTGTGATGAAATAGATTTATTGCATTTAAGGGAAGATTATGGTCCAGTCGCCTGAAGAAGTAGTCCATAACCAAAATAAATAGGTTGACAGAGAGTGGATCACCTTGTTTAGGTCCCCTATTAGTAGTGAAGAACACATGAGCACTACCATTGAGAAGAATAGAAATACCAGTTCCCTTCAAGCATTTGGATATAAGTTTACAGAAAGAAGGAGGAAAACACCATGCTCATAGAATGTTTAGTATGAAACCCCAATTAATAGCGGCATAAGCTTTCTTAAAATCAAGCATAAAATTTAAATTCCCAGCTCTACAAGGTCTATCAAGGTCTGTTAGAAGCTCATAAGCCAATAAAACACCGTCACAGATGCTTTTCACAGTAATGAAAGCAGCTTGGTTAGTCCTAATTAACTTAGAAAGGTGGGGCTTCAGTCAATTCTTTAGAATCTTGCTGCTGATTTTGCTGAAGGTAATTGTGATGGAAATAGGTCGAAAGTGTTGCCAATAAGAGTTTTTAGTTGATTTGGGAATCAAAACAATGTTAAGTGAAGTGAATTAGTTAGGGAGAGCATTTCCCCTAAATAATGATTGAATAGCTGTAGGCACATCTATTTTGACAATAAACCAACACTTCTTACAGAAATCAGATGAGTAACTATCAGGCCCAACAGTACCACCAATATTAATACTATGGAGGGAACCCCAAATTTCCTCTTAAGTGGGAACATCAACTAACTTTAATGAGTTGACATAATCAACCTCCTTCTGAAATAATGAGTCATCAATCTGGGATGTTCAAGTAGCCAGAGTGTTAAGATACCTCTGGAAATATTGCACAACATTTTTAGCAATGACAATTTCATTATGAAGGGTTTGTGGTCTGATCCAGCTAAATTGAGATGGGTAACTGAGGTCTGTAGGTTGCATTAATACCATTCATCATTAGCAAGGAATCTATCCAATCTTTTCTAAGTGTTCCCCCTCCTCCAAGTGAACTATGAGCCCTGAAAGCCATGGTAAAAAACAATAGCCTGCCTGATATTATCACTTAACTTAGGCATAATGGGGGAGAAAAGGAGATATACCACCCTTCTTTTCAGTTGGGGATGAGATGTAGTTGAAATCACCTCCAAATAACTAGTTAGAAGTCATAGAGGAATCAATGGAATGTAGCTGAGTCTATAGCTTTACCCAATTAGAATTGGTACAACCAACAAATATAATGGTAATGAAACTTGTATTTTCTAAAATATCAAAAGAGGTGAAGAAATTGAGGGTGATTAATTAGAATGGGACATCTGATTTGCTTTCTACATCAGAACCAGACTTTATTACTACAATTAACCCAAAGATCAAAAACAGTGAAAGATCTTTGTATTTTTTTTTCAATTTTTATGATCCAAAGGTTCAAGTAGAGCCATGCTCCAAAATTTGTGCTTTCTATTGAGGTGTTGCAGTCTTTTTAAGGAGTGGTGGTGTGAAATCCCCCTAATATTCCAACATAAGAGATTTATCATGATGGGAAAATTTAGACTTGCCCCTAGTAAGCTGATACACCTAAAATATATAGTGTTTTTAGACACATTTTATACCTATTTTTGATATATTGCACTTTAATGGAAGGTAGTTTTGTGTTTTTCTTGCAGTTACAAAGAAAAAGGTAAGAAATCTTAAAGGAGTGAAAAAATATCAAATTTGGAGCAAAAAGGTGAAAAATGTGCAAATGAGTTTTGGCGCCTAAGCGTAAGTTAAACAGAGAAGGCCATGCCTAAGAGCGAGAGGTCCCGCGCTTAAGAGCAAGTGGCAGTTAATAGATGAGTAAAGTCAGTTTCTGCAAAATTTCATGAGATTTTTTAGGCACCCTTTGGCTTAATAGGTGATTATAACCACCAGGGACAAAATATCACGAAAGGATGCATCTCTTTTGGAAATACATGGAATTGGGACACATTTTGAAGAGTTTCCAAGGCACCTCTTGGAAAACTATATAAGAAAGAAGAGAGGACATTGAAAAGGGTCCTGAAAATACTTGGAAAGTTTTGAAACTTCATCAAGTCGGGGAGTTAGTTGGAGATATTTTTTCAGGCACCACTTTTAATTCTATTTTATCCTTTTTGTTACTTTAGTTTGAGTGATTTTAAAAAAATGAGATTCAAAGGAACTTCAAGAGTTTTGTGGAGAACTTGAGATAAGTTTTAATTGAGACTTGTTGTTGGTTCGATAATGATTTATACTTTTAAACTAAAATGTGATTTTATTTTCATCATTGATTCTGAGTAGTTTTCTTTATCTTTCTTCTTAAAATGATAAGTAATTAATTCTTTTTATGGAAATTGTAGAGAGTATTGATCCTCAATGTTGGAAGAAGTTGTGATGATTTAAATCCATGCACTTCATTTACTTCTTGAGTTGGCCAATCCAGATGTTAAAATTTGTTGTAAGAACATGTAAGAACTGGGCTGTCATTATCTCAGTCAACAATTGGAAAGAATCACATGAGGTTGTATGAATGAGAATATAATTCATATGACTGAGTGCAAACAAATAGGAAAGTATTCATTGAAGGGTTTAGAGTTAGAGGACTTTAAAGTTATAGGTTAAAGCCCCGAACATGGTTTATTGTTTTAGTTTTTGATACGAGATGTTAGCCTCCAGGTGGAGGTAATCGAGAGAACTCTAGAGTGAGAGCTAGTATCTTCGCTGCCTAGCCAGTCTTTAGAACTATTCAAACTTTAAATTAGTCAATGTTCTTTATAGCAACTCTAGTAAGGATAATGAATATTGTTGCTCCTATTTAGTACAACACAATTTGCCTACTTCCAAAACAGTATTCCTATACTTATTACTGATTCATGATAAGGAAGAAAGATATTTTTCTTATTAAGTGTTTTTCATCTACAAAACTCTAGTTATCATTTTTAAGTTGTTGCTGCTTTGTCAAAATATCAAAAATACCAAAAAAATTCAAAATTTTATTACTGCAAAATATATTCAGTTTAGGTAATTGTCTTTTCAAAAATAGAAAGTTTTCTAAAAGTTGCATATTGTACAAATTTCCTGTCGATTCAATCTTGAGGTTNAATATCAAAAATACCAAAAAAATTCAAAATTTTATTACTGCAAAATATATTCAGTTTAGGTAATTGTCTTTTTAAAAATAGAAAGTTTTCTAAAAGTTGCATATTGTACAAATTCCCTGTGGATTCAATCTTGAGGTTTTAATCAAAAAGTTCTATATTACTTAATAATGATACATATACTTGCGTAGTATCCCAATATATATAAATTAAAAGTTAAAATCTTAATTTTCTTCAAGATCAAGTTTTTGGTTTTGTTGCAAAGTAAGGAAATATAAGTGAAATATAATCTGAATTATTATTATAATTTTCATATTAATAGTATCTAAGGATCAAGTTTTTGACACCATTGTCGGGGAATCGAAAGAAAAATTTCTATTTTTAGAAAGTTTTATTTAAACTTTAAGTATTGTATCTTTTTTTCTATGTTTGTTTTGAATTTTATTTTATTTTATTTTATGATAGTGTATGCATAGTTCAGGTTCTGAAGGACTAGTGCCCTATGATTCTAAATTAGAAAGAGCTATTGGAAAAATCATAAAAACCAAAAAATTTATAAATTTTTAAANTTATTTTATTTTATTTTATGATAGTGTATGCATAGTTCAGGTTCTGAAGGACTAGTGCCCTATGATTCTGAATTAGAAAGAGCTATTGGAAAAATCATAAAAACCAAAAAATTTATAAATTTTGNACAATTAGAAATATTGAGAATCAACTTGGGCAAATAACAAATTCATTAAGTAATAGATCCCAAGGAAAACTTTCTAGTAATATTGAATAAAATCCAAAAGACTAAAATAAAGAACAAGTAAAAGCCATTAAGCTTAGAAACAGTAGAGAGTTGGAAGGTCGAGTTTAAAAAGAAATTGAAATAGAGAGAAAAAATTGAAGAATCAAAACAGGATGCTCCAAAATATTCTGAGAGACCTTTTTCTCTGCTAATAATTGATTTTGAAAAACCACCACCTCCATTTCCTCAGAGACTTTGTCAGTACAAGTTAGATAAGGAATTTTTAAAATTTCTAAAAATATTTAAGAAGCTTATAATTAATATTCCATTTATTGAAGCCTTAGAACAAATGTTGAGCTATGTAAAGTTTATAAAGGATATTCTCAACAAAAAAAGGAATTTTGAAGATAATGAGACCGTTGCACTTAATGAGCAGTGCAGTGAGATAATTCAGAAGAAGCTTCCTAAAAAGCTTCAAGATCTTGGTAGCTTTACAATTCCATGTGTAAAAGGAGACAGATTTTATGAGAAAGCTTTATGCGATTTAGGTGCAAGCACTAACCTTATGCCATTATCAATATTTAAAAGATTGGGATTAGAGGAAATAATCCCTACTACTGTAACACTACAGTAAGCAAATTGTTCAATAACATATCCTAAAGGATTTATACACGATGTCTTACCGATAGTGGATCAATTTATCTTTTCTGTTGATTTCACTGTGCTAGATATGGAGGAAGATAAAGAGATACCTATCATTTGGGGGAGACCATTCCTAGACACAGGAAGAGCAATGATAGATGTACAAAAAGAGTAATTAACAATGTGCATCAATGATCAAACTGTTACTTTTAACATTTTGAGATCAATGAAATACCCTGCAAAAGGTAAAGATGATGAATATTTTAGAATGGATGTTATAAGATACCTAAGTGAATGTTAATTTAAGACTACTTATGAAGAAAAATTTGAAGAAAAAGATTTGGAACACGAGCAAGAAGAGGAATTAGATCAATGTGAAGATCATTTTAAGGAAGATTCAAACTATGTTTGAGAAAGTTTTAAAATTCTGGACATGATTGACAAAGATAAATCATTTTTTTCCATGTATTGAAAAACCTTTAAAACTTGAGTTGAAGTTACTCCCTGATCATTTAAAATATATCTTTTTAGGAGATTCATCTACTTTAACTGTTATAATTTCCTTAAAATTCTGTTGTTTTTGTGCTATCACAGTGACATCTATTATGAGGGAGTTCTATCAAATATCCCTGAAGCTGAAGACAATCGAGTTATGGTTTGAGGAAAGTTGGTACCTTTTTCACTAGAGGTAATCTACTTGTTTTACCATTTTCCACCGTAAAATTTATGTTTTTATGCAAATTATAGTCCTACTGAAGCGGAGTTAGATGAGATTCTTTCATACTAGACTATTAGGAGAGGACTTTAGAAGATTACCAATGAGAGGAGAGTAAATTTCCCAACTTCAAAGTTATGTGCACCTTTAAAGGCTCGGCACTATTTCATTTCTGCTCATCAGCTTCCGACAAATCATCTTAGTGAAGTGACCAAAGAAAGAACGACATTGAACTATTGTATTTAAGAGGAAAAGCTCATCAACATTGGAGCTTTGATCTATCAAACTATCATCAGTTTTGCTACAGCTGTTACAATTGCAGGACTGGAATTTGCTTCCTTGATCTTTTCTTTATGTGAGCAGGCTGGACTTAAATATGATAGCTAAGAGAAAGTATTGATACCTCTAAAGCCCATCACTAAGGTGAATGTGAAGAATTATTCTTAGCATTCAATTTTTGGCTCGAGAGGAGGATTTTCCAGGAGCTATGGAATGGAAACGTCTACTGCATCTAGACAATCTACTTCACGTGCTCCTACATCTAGTGGTGAGTCTACTGAGACTTATAATCAATTATTACAGAAGATGATAGATAATATCAATTTTACCGCTGATAAGGTACAAAATTTAGAGTGTTTTGCAGATCATACTAATAGTTATAATAAAATGAAGAGTGATTATGAAGAGAAATTCCACTCATCTTTGGAGAGCCTGATTAGAGGTAACCCAGGAATTCAATTTCCTCCATATTCTCAATATGCTGATTATGAGGCAGCAAAAAAGTGGTATGGCGGTGATTCTGAGGATGAAGAGTAGGATTGAGACATTTTTATGTTTGTTTTTGTTATGGACTATGTGATGTGGTACTAAGTACAGTTGTATTTGTGTGATGTTTTGAACTATGTTGTGTTTTGGACTTTTATGTTTTATTGTTATTATGATGTTTGTGGTAGTAAGTATGTTATTTTTAAATTTTAGGGTAGTAACTATTGTTTTTGTTTACTACTGTGGATTATTTAGTTTATAACTTAACTTAATTTCATATCTCTTACAAAGTAGAAAATCTTGTTAGCTTAGATCTTAAACTTGAAATTCAAAAACTGCTACCCTTTTTTTTCTTTTATCATATTTACAAGTTTGTCTTTATGTTAAGATTGTGATGTCAGTAGTGTGTATGTTTGCTTTTGTGTTTATACCCACTGTTTAGAAGTCTATTGAATCTCTACAAGTTAAAGTAAGATGAAAATATAGAAAATTTGATCAAAAATTAATTTTGCTACTCCTTTTTAGCTTTATACTTGTATCATTAGGGTTTAAAATTCCTGTTAGCATGTTATTTTTAAATTTTTATTCCTGCTTATATATATCTGATGCTAAACTGTTTAATCTGTTAGAAATTTAAGTTTTGGGGGATGAAAAATATTTTAAAAGTTAGAATTTGATTTGAAAAGAAAAAAATTGATTATGTATATGAAGTTATATTAGGGAATTAAATTTTGATTTTTGAAATGAGTAAGAAAATTTAGTTAAAATTTTTAGTAACCAAGAAAAACTTTAAGAAGTTTTTAGATGAGAAAATAATTAATATAAGTAACTATCTTTAGTAAGAAAAATTGTATTTTTGAAAAATTTAGATAATTTAGACTTTTATTTTTTATTCATAAATTTATTTTATTAAAATAATTTTCAAAACTATTATTATAATTATAAGTAAAAGACTTATATCAAGACTTTGCATTAGGAAAGGAGAAGTGGAATTCAAAATCATTAAAGGCATATCCAGATATAATAATCCTTGCCTGAAAAAGAAAGAAAAGACAAAAAAAGAAGAAAAGAAAAAGAAAAGAAAAAAAAAAAGAAAAAAAAGAAAAAGAAAAAGAAAGGAGGAAAAAACTTAGGAAGGAGAAGCTTGAGGATTAGTGCCTAATCAAAAATTGGTTCTACATTTGATCTTTTCAAAGTATAAGACTTGAGAAACTCTTAAGTATACAGATATAATATAGTAAGTAAAATTGTTTTTAATGAAAATTTTTAAGTGGAGATAATAATAGAACTAAAGTCTAAATTTTGAAAATCTACAATACATTTCTAAATTAAAGAGAAAATCATATTTTCATCTTTCTTAAATTTAAGAATTTCTAAATTTTAAGTTGGTATCATTTAGTGAATATTTTTTCTAAATTGGACTACTATATTTCTACATCTAAATTTTAGTAACTCCTAAAGAAACTCATATACATATCATAAATATAGAGTTTTTAAAGATTGAAGTGTAATTTGAGGTCAAGTAACATCTTAAGTTTGGTGGATTTTGATGCATCTAAAATATATAGTGTTTTTAGACATATTTTTATTCTTATTTTTGAGATATTGCGCTTTAATGGAAGGTATTTTTGTGTTTTTCTTGCAGATATAAATAAAAAGGTGAAAAATGCTTAAAGGAGTGAAAAAGGATCAAATATGGAGAACAAAGGTGAAAAATGTTCAAATGAGTTTTGACGCCTAAGAGTTAGATCCGGTGCTTAAGCCTCAGTTAAACATGGAAGGTCACGCCTAAGCTCCAGAGGTCCTGTGCTTAAGTGTCAGTGGCAGTTACTAGATGAGTAAAGTCGGTTTCTGCGAGTTTTGAAGGGGTTTTTGAGGTTGGCTTAATATGTGGTTATAACCACCATGGACAAAAATTATCATAAAAGGTTGCATCTCTTTTGGAAATACATCGAATTAAGACACATTTTGAAGAGTTTCTAAGGCACTTCTTAGAAAACTATAAAAGAAAGAAGAGAGGAATTTGAAAAGGGTTCTGAAAGTAATTGGAAAGTTTTGAAAGTTCATCAAATTGGGGAGTTAGTTGAAGAGATTTTCAGGCACCCCTTTTACTTTTATTTTATACTTTTTGTTTGTTTATTTTGAGTGATTGTAAAGAGAAGAGATTCAAAGGAACTTCAGGAGTTTGGTGGAGAACTTGAGATAAGTTTTATCTTTTTGCTTTAAGAATACTTTTGGTTTTAATTGAGACTTGTTGTTGGTTTGACAATTATTTCAACTAAAGTGTGGTTTTATTTTCTCCATGGATTCTAAGTAGTTTTCATTATCTTTCTTCTTAAAATGATAAGTAATTAAGTTTTAGATGTAAATTGTGGAGAGTATTGATCTTTAATGTTGGAAGAAGTTGTGATGATTTAAATCCATGCACTTCATTTACTTCTTGATTTAGCCAATCCAGATGTTAAAATTTGTTGTGAGAGCATGCAAGAACTGGGCTGGTATTATTTTAGTCAACAATTAGAAAGAATCACATGAGGTTGTATGAATGAGAATGTAGTTCATATGATTGCAATCAAATAAATAAGGAAGTATTCATTGAAGGGTGTAGAATTAGAGGACTTTAAAGTGATGGGTTGAAGCCCCCAACTTGGTTTATTGTTTTATGTTCTGATACGGTATGTTAGGGCCCTGGTGGAGGGAATCCAGGGAATTCTAGAGTGTGAGCTAGTATCTTCCCTGCCTAGCCGGTCTTTAGAACTATGCAAACTTTAAATTAGCCAATGTTCTTTATACCAAGTCTAGTAAAAGTAATGAATATTATTGCTCCTATTTGGCACAACACAGTTTGCATACTTCCACAGTAGAATTCCTATACTTATTACTGATTCATGATAAGAAGAAAGATATATTTCTTATTAAGTGCTTTTCATGTACAAAACTCTAGGATTCTTTTTTAAGTTGTTAANTTCCTATACTTATTACTGATTCATGATAAGAAGAAAGATATATTTCTTATTAAGTGCTTTTCATGTACAAAAATCTAGTTATCTTTTTTAAGTTGTTACTGTTTATTTAAATTTTTATTACTACAAAATATATTCAGTTTAAGTAATTGTATTTTTAAAAATAGAATGTTTTGAATGAGTTCATATTGTATAAATTTCCTGTAGGTTCAATATTCAGGTCTTAATCAAAAAGTATTATATTACTTAATAATGATACATATACTTGCGTAGTACCCCAATATATATAACTTAAAAGTTGAATTCTTATTTTTCNTAATTAATAATGATACATATACTTGCGTAGTACCCCAATATATATAACTTAAAAGTTGAATTCTTATTTTTCAAGTTTTTTCATGATCAAGTTTTTTCATAAATTTTCTATAGGTTCAATATTCAGGTTTTAATCTTATATAACTTAAAAGTTTAATNAAGACTTATATCAAGACTTTGCTTTAGGAAAGGAGAAGTGGAATTCAAAATCATTAAAGGCCTATCCAGATAAAATAATTCTTGCCTGAAAAAGAAAGAAAAGACAAAAAAAAAACAAAAGAAAAAGAAAAGAAAAAAAAAGAAAAAAAAGAAAAAGAAAAAGAAAGGAGGAAAAAATTAGGAAGGAGAAGCTTGAGGATTAGTGCCTAATCAAAAATTGGTTCTACATTTGATCTTTTCAAAGTATAGGACTTGAGATAATCTTACACTTATAGATATAATATAGTAAGTAAAATTATTTTTAATGAAAATTTTTAAGTGGAGATAATAAANATTTCCATGATTGAAGAGAATTCATTAGGTCAAATGGTAGATTCTCAAGCATCATTATAAACTTTGAATGCCATAAATAATAAGCAAAATAACCCATAGTCATATTATTATAACCCAGGATGGAAGAACCATCCCAACTTTAACTGGAATAACAATTTGGGTGGTCATAATCAGCAATGGGGGAATAACCAAGGAAACTCATTGGGAAACTGGAACAACAAAGGGAAAAATAATTATAGATCTACCTATCCTCCAGGTTTCAACAGTAATACACAGTTTAAGGACAAGAAGTTGTCTATAAAAGAAGTGGTGTTACAAATGGGAAATCTATTACAAAGTCAAGGAGCTACAATTAGAAATATTGAGAATTAATTTGGGCAAATAACAAATTCATTAAGTAATAGATCCCAAGGAAAACTTCCTAGTAATATTGAATAAAATCCAAAAGACTAAAATAAAGAACAAGTAAAAGCCATTAAGCTTAGAAACAGTAGAGAGTTGGAAGGTCGGGTTTAAAAAGAAATTGAAATAGAGAGAAAAAATTGAAGAATCAAAACAGGATGCTCCAAAAGATTCTGAGAGACCTTTTTCTCTGCTAATAATTGATTTTGAAAAACCACCACCTCCATTTCCTCAGAGACTTTGTCAGTACAAGTTAGATAAGGAATTTTTAAAATTTCTAAAAATATTTAAGAAGCTTATAATTAATATTCCATTTATTGAAGCCTTAGAACAAATGTTGAGCTATGTAAAGTTTATAAAGGATATTCTCAACAAAAAAAGGAATTTTGAAGATAATAAGACCGTTGCACTTAATGAGCAGTGCAGTGAGATAATTCAGAAGAAGCTTCCTAAAAAGCTTTAAGATCTTGGTAGCTTTACAATTTCATGTGTAAAAGGAGACAGATTTTATGAGAAAGCCTTATGTGATTTAGGTGCAAGCATTAACCTTATGCCATTATCAATATTTAAAAGATTGGGATTAGAAGAAATAATCCCTACTACTGTAACACTACAGTAAGCAAATTGTTCAATAACATATCCTAAAGGATTTATACACGATGTCTTACCGATAGTGGATCAATTTATCTTTTCTGTTGATTTCACTGTGCTAGATATGGAGGAAGATAAAGAGATACCTATCATTTGGGGGAGACCTTTCCTAGACACAGGAAGAGCAATGATAGATGTACAAAAAGAGTAATTAACAATGTGCATCAATGATCAAACTTTTACTTTTAACATTTTGAANTTTTTATTCTTATTTTTGAGATATTGCACTTTAATGGAAGGTATTTTTGTGTTTTTCTTGCAGATATAAATAAAAAGGTGAAAAATGCTTAAAGGAGTGAAAAAGGATCAAATATGGAGAACAAAGGTGAAAAATGTTCAAATGAGTTTTGACGCCTAAGAGTTAGATCCGGTGCTTAAGCCTCAGTTAAACATGGAAGGTCACGCCTAAGCTCCAGAGGTCCTGTGCTTAAGTGTCAGTGGCAGTTACTAGATGAGTAAAGTCGGTTTCTGCGAGTTTTGAAGGGGTTTTTGAGGTTGGCTTAATATGTGGTTATAACCACCATGGACAAAAATTATCATAAAAGGTTGCATCTCTTTTGGAAATACATCGAATTAAGACACATTTTGAAGAGTTTCTAAGGCACTNTGTGTTTTTCTTGCAGATATAAATAAAAAGGTGAAAAATGCTTAAAGGAGTGAAAAAGGATCAAATTTGGAGAACAAAGGTGAAAAATGTCCAAATGAGTTTTGGCGCCTAAGCGTCAGATCCGGTGCTTAAGCCTCAGTTAAACATGGAAGGTCACGCCTAAGCTCCATAGGTCCTGCGCTTAAGTGCCAGTGGCAGTTACTAGATGAGTAAAGTCGGTTTCTGCGAGTTTTGAAGGGGTTTTTTAGGTTGGCTTAATATGTGGCTATAACCACCATGGACAAAAATTATCATAAAAAGTTGCATCTCTTTTGGAAATACATCGAATTAAGACACATTTTAAAGAGTTTCTAAGGCACCTCTTAGAAAACTATAAAAGAAAGAAGAGAGGAATTTGAAAAGGGTTCTGAAAGTAATTGGAAAGTTTTGAAAGTTCATCAAATTGGGGAGTTAGTTGAAGAGATTTTCAGGCACCCCTTTTACTTTTATTTTATACTTTTTGTTTGTTTATTTTGAGTGATTGTAAAGAGAAGAGATTCAAAAGAACTTCAGGAGTTTGGTGGAGAACTTGAGATAAGTTTTATCTTTTTGCTTTAAGAATACTTTTGGTTTTAATTGAGACTTGTTGTTGGTTTGACAATTATTTCTACTTTTAAACTAAAGTGTGGTTTTATTTTCTCCATGGATTTTAAGTAGTTTTCATTATCTTTCTTCTTAAAATGATAAGTAATTAAGTTTTAGATGTAAATTGTGGAGAGTATTGATCTTTAATGTTGGAAGAAGTTGTGATGATTTAAATCCATGCACTTCATTTACTTCTTGATTTAGCTAATCCAGATGTTAAAATTTGTTGTGAGAGCATGTNTGATGATTTAAATCCATGCACTTCATTTACTTCTTGATTTAGCCAATCCAGATGTTAAAATTTGTTGTGAGAGCATGCAAGAACCGGGCTGGTTTTATCTCAGTCAACAATTGGAAAGAATCATATGAGGATGTATGAATGAGAATGTAATTCATATGATTGAGTGCAAATAAATAGGGAAACATTCATTGAAGGGTGTAGAGTTAGAGGACTTTAAAGAGACAGGTTCAACTTGGTTTATTGTTTTAGGTTATGATATGA
>JXCR01058042.1:0-13681 GCA_002079205.1 Phalaenopsis hybrid cultivar | reverse complement strand
CTGTCATCCAAATAGATCACAACCATCCATTTTTAATTCAAAAAAAAAAGGACGACATCCATTTATCCACTCCAAACAGACCTATCCCGCGAGTCATTGGTTATTTGGAAGCAAAATCTCCCTCTATTCTCCATGAAATCGAGCGGGATTTCTTCCTAAAGCTTCATCTCACGAAGCCGAACTCATCCAAATGGTGATGTCAAGGTTTTGAATAAATTTTCTTTACAAAGGGTGGAAGTCGAGACAAAAATGGAAATTTTCATCCATACCTTGGCCTGGATTGATGAGAGCTTGATTAAAATGGTTGTGAAGCTTCCTCTTAAGTGTCAATGTTGACTTTATGATCATTATGGTGATCATTAAATCAAAGTTTGACCAGATTAAGTTTTGTCACTACTGATCTGATCATTTTAAGGGATTGTCATAAATAAGATCCAAAAAGAGTGCTTTGAGGGTTATTTCAATTTTTAGAGTTTTAATGACCCTAGGTATGTCCAAAGAAGTCAATGTTGGTAGACCCTTTTTTTTTTATCATAATGATCAATTTCAAGTCTTTCGAATATGTCAAAGGATCTTAAGTCTTAAGATTCCTCAATTTAAATTTTTGTCCATGAATGTAGTTTCAAGACCTTCACTAAAAGTGAGGTCAACAGTCCACTGCTAACAACATATATAAATTTCTGAATAATGGTAAATGGTCCCATGAAATCTAATCCTCAAACATCAGATATTTCAACTTCTAGCATATAATTGAGGGGCATCTCATTTTTTTCTAGAAATATTGCCTACTCGTTGACATCCATCACAAGTTTTGACATAAGGATTAACATATCTACAAATTGTAGGTCAATAGAATCCAGATTGTAAAATTTTGTATGTTACTTTATCAACATCTCTAAAAATTGTAGGCCAATAAAATTCAAATTGTAAAATTTTGTATGTTGTTTTATCAACATTAATATAAGCATTAACATCTCTAAAAATTGTAGGCCAATAGAATCCAGATTATAAAATTTTGTATGTTGTTTTATCAACACTGTCCCCCAAAATCAGAATTATGACATTTTTGGATAATTTCATAAGTTTCTTCTAATGGTACACATCTTCGTATAATTAGATCCTCTCCTTGTTTATATAAAATTGGGTCATCCGTAAAATAAGTCTTAGCTTCAGAAATATATTTCCTCTTTTGTTGGTATGTCATTCCATAGGGCACTAACCACTTTAAAATTTCTTTCTTAACAACTTCTTTCATAACAAAATTCGATCTCCTTTGAGGATCAGCTCTGGGTTTGCAATTCTCTTTCATATGAATTTTATGCATACAAATTGAAGGACTAATTCCTTTAATATCAGCAATTATCCATCGAAAGGCTTTCTTTAAGTTTTTCAAATTTTTCATCAACCTTTCTTCATCTTCCATCGTTAATTTTGAGGAAATTACAACTGGTAAAGTAAAGGAATCTCCTAAAAAGGAATATTTTAAATGTTCAGGAAGTAACTTCAACTCATGTTATGGAGGTTTTGCATTTGATGGATAAAGTGATTAATATTTTTCTATCGTGTCCAAAATTTCAAAACTTTCTCGAACATAGTTTGAATCTTCCTTAAAAAGTTCTTCACAACGATCTAATTCCTCTTCTTGCTCATGTTTCAAACCTTTTTTTTCAGATTTTTCTTCATAAGTTGTTTTCACATGACATTCACTTAGATATCTTATAACATTCATCATCTTTACTTTTTGTAGGATATTTCTTTGATCTTGAAATATTGAAAGTAACAGTTTGATCATATACGCACATTGTTAATTCCATTTTCTGCACATCTATCACTGTTCTTCCTGTGGCTAGGAAAGGTCTCCCCAAAATAATATGTATCTCTTTATCTAACTCCATATCTAACATAATGAAATCAATGGGAAAGAGAACTTGATCCACTTTCACTAGGACATCTTTTATAACTCTTCTAGGGTATGTTATTGAACGATCAACTAACTGTAGAGTTACAGTAGTAGGGGTTATTTCTCCTAGTCCCAATCTTTTGAATAATGGTAATGACATAATATTAATGCTTGCAACTAAATCACATAAAGCTTTCCCATAAAATTTGACTCCTATTGCACATGGAATTGTAAAGCTACCAGGATCTTTAAGCTTTTCAGGAAGCTTTTTCTGAATTATAGCACTGCACTCCTCACTAAGTGCAACAGTCTCATTATCTTCAAACTTCCTTTTTCTGTTGAGAATATCCTTCATAAACTTTACATAGCTTGGCATTTGTTCTAAGGCTTCAACAAATGGAATATTAATTGTAAGCTTCTTAAATATTTCCAAAAATTTTAAAAATTGCTTATCCAGCTTTTGCTGATGGAGGTGGTCTTCTGAGGAATTTTACTTGTTCTTTAGTTAAATGGAGGTGGTCTACTGAGGTGGTGGTTTTTTCAAATCAATTTTAGTTAAATGGAGGTGGTCTTCTGAGGAAATGGAGGTGGTGGTCTTCTGAGGAATTTTACTTGTTCTTTATTCTAGTCTTTTGGATTTGATTTAGTATTACTAGGAAGTGTTTGTTGGGATCTATTACTTAATGAATTTGCTATTTGCCCAAATTGATTCTCAATATTTTTAATTGTAGCTTCTTGACTTTGTAATTGATTTCCCATTTGTAACACAACTTTTTCTATAGAAAACTTCTTCTCCTTAAATTGTGTATTACTATCAAAACTTGGAGGATAAGTTGATCTATAACTATTATACCCTTGGTTGTTCCAGTTCGCCAATGGGTTTACTTGGTTGTTCCCCCATTGTTGATTATTAGCACTCAAATTGTTATTCCAATTAAATTTGGGATGGTTCTTCCAACCTGGGTTATAATAATTTGAATATTGGTTACTCTGCTTGTTATTTATGGCATTCAAAGTTTCTAATGATGCTTGAGCATCTACCATTTGGGATAATGAATTCTCTTCAATCATGGAAATTAGATGAGAAAAATTCATTCCAAATTGGCCTAACTTCCTTAAAATTGCAGCAACTTGAATTGCTAACATAGTAAATGCATAAGATTCATGAATATTGGCTATTTTCTTAGGATTCACTCTCTCAGAAGGCCATTAAAAATTATTGGTAGTCATTTCTTCAATTAAAGCTTAGGCGTCATGAAATGGTTTTGACATCAATGAACCACCAGCAGCGACATCGATATTTGATCTAAGTGATCCAACTAATCCATTATAAAAATTTGAATTATTAACCAATCTGGTATAACATGGTCTGGACACTTTCTTAAGAGTTCCTTAAATCTTTCCCATGCTTCATAAATAGATTCCCTTTTAAACTGATTAAAAGATGTAATATAATTTCTGAGCTTCGCAGTTTCTTATGGTCGAAAATATTTAGGAAGTAAATTTTGTGCTAAATCACCCCGAGTTATGATAGATCCAAGTGCTAATTAATTCAACCACATCTTAGATTTATCCCTCAGTGAGAAAGAAAATAAATGTTCGAAAAGCTCAGGGTTGATATTTTTGAGTTGGCCCAGGAACATGGAGTTTCCGTTATAGATGATGATGAAGATTTTGACTACAATGATTACCTCAAGGAAGATTTCATGGATATCCATGTCATCGAGACTAAAGCTGCTACATCTGCGTGTCATGCCCAACCTGTCATCGAAGAGAATGCCGTTGATGAGATATGTAGGGCTATCTTCCTAAGAGACGAGCAAATTAACCAAATAGAGAAAAGAATTGAAGAGATGGTCGCTGTCATGACCGCCATGGCTGCAGCTCAGGGACAGTCTCAACAACTATAGTTAGCCTCTCCAGAAGTCAATCAACCGGAGATTATAAACATTACTGATGAATGAAGAAAATTCACCTAAGCAAAAAGAGATGATCAATAAAAGAAAGATTCTCCATCAATTGCTATACCGGAAAAGGAATTTAAGCAAATGGTCAAACAAGTTTGGGAAGCCTTAACCCAATCTAAGGGTGGTGCATTAATTTTGAAGGGTAGACTTTACCCAGAAGAATTTGATGTCATACCCTACCCTAAGGGTTTTTTGTCACCAAACTTTAAGATATTCAACAAGACCAAAAATTCTAAACAACATATATCACATTTTTAGCTAGTTGTGGTAATATAAGAGGAAACGAAGCTTTACCCTTTCGACAGTTTGTCAGCAGCCTATCTGGGATCACTTTTGATTGGTATGCCAAATTAGCCAATGGACTAGTCAAGACATTCACTGAGTTCGAACAACTGTTCGTAAAAAGTTTTTTTGGAGTGCAACATCATGTGTCTATTGGAGATCTCATAATAGAAAAGTAGAAGCCTCCAAGACTTTAGTGGACTACATCTTGAGGTGAAGAAACCTTAGCATGAAGTGTGAACCTCAGCTTCAAAAACATCACGCGGTTGAGATCTTACTCAAGAGCATCTGTAGGCCAGTAGCTTTCATGCTTAAGGGACTCACCATTAAATCCTTCAAGAAGCTACTCAGTAAAGCCAGTAATTTTCAAGAAGTCAAACATATGGATCCTCAAAAGAAGTCTGAGAAGTCCAAGGCGACCATAATATTTGAAAAGAAATCTGGAACAGTGACAACGGTCGATAAAAGAAAACGGCCAATGAAGATACATGCAGAAAATTCTCGGCAGTCTTCATCTCAGCACGCTCAACAACAGACGTAACAGTATGGTCAGTCTAGCCAGCAACAACCTTAAGGAGGATAATATCGAATAGAGAAAAAGAAAATTTCCATTGAGAAATGTAGGAAATTTGTGTACTCCTTCAAAGATGAAGCCGTACCCAAAATGTTCAGAAGTCTGATGAAGAAGCTTGAGTTCAGACTACCAGATCCAAAGACGTCGATAAGAATGATCCACCTAACTATTGTCCATATCACAGATTGCTTGGACACACTATAAGGAATGTTTTGTTTTCAAGGATTAGCTCAAGAAAAATCTTAAGGAAGGGAATATAAAGATTCTGAAAGAACATTTAAAAAAACTTAAAAAGGGTTCCATAAATAAGATTTTGACTAAGCCAATCTCTCCTATTGCCCCTTATACTGGAAAGATTGATGGAGTACATTCTAGAGCAAATTGTCTAGGAAGATACTAAACCAGATCCAAAATGCATCAACGCAAGCATTTGATAAGGGTCTTCAGCCCGCCAAACCCAAGTTGATGGTTCCGTCAGAAGTGTCGTCGACATCAAAGAAGAAGAAGAAGAATACCACCACAAAGACTGATAACACTGGGGTAGGATAGGGGTTACCTCTACTAGATTAGTTGTCTCAAATTGGAGGAAGAAAATCCTCGAACCCCTGACCTTATATGGTTATCGGTTTATCCCTCTGGGGTCTTCTAAATATAATGATTATGATATCAGATACATTTTAACTTTTTCTGGTGATAAAATAATTGATTTTGACCAATCTAACTTTGATCTCGATTCCAAAAAAGATCCTCAAATTGTACTTGAGTCTGATGAACCTATTAACAAGACCAAAGGAGACATCGACAATACTGCTTACGATAGCGCTTGGAGTGAGGAGCCAATCCTCGAGCGCCACGGTGCACCGCTTGCTATCAACTTAGAACTTTCCGACAAAGAAGAAACACTGGAAGATTCGACAATGGTACTTAAGAAGAAGAGATTAAAGAAGTAAATCAAGGAGCGGGAGAGAGTTACCCCTCGAGAACAACTCCGACAGATAATGGAAAGCAGATAGCGACTCGAGAAGAGCTACCTCCACCTCCGCCAGCGGAAGAACCACATAACCAAGAGAAAATTGGAGGATCATACAAAGTGGATTATAATGTGCTAGCTCACCTTAAGAAGTTTCCGACTAGATTAATCATCTACAACCTATCAAAAGAGATGAGTGAGTTTCTGGTTACAGCTTTGCTCGACCCATAGATTTGTTTAGTCCAATTGGCCAGTACATCCTCAAATGAAGTTTACTCATTATAAGAATAGTTTAGGTTAACCTTCACAGATGAAGTCTTGTTGCTCGGTACCACCGACCATAATCATCCACTGTATATAGCTCTGTTAACATTAATAGATTTGTGTTGTACATAGTCTTAGTAGATCCTAGAGCAACACTCAACTTGATTAATCTACAGACATTGGCCAAATTGGACATTGAAGCTCAGGAGCTTACGACCGATAAAATGATGCTAAGAGATTAAAAGAAAACTAAGAGAGAGCCCTTGGATCAATTACATTGCTTATGAAGGTTAGAGAACTAGTAACAACCGCTAAATTCCATATCATCGACACCGAGACCTCTTTCAACGCTCTACTGGGTCAACCATGGATTCACAAACACAACATGGTTCCGTTATCTCTACACTAGTTCATCGAGTACTACAAAGAAGGAGAAGAACATTGCATCAAGGGAGATTTACAGCCTTTTTCAATTCATGAAGTTGGCATTCACGAGGACGCCGTTTACTACTCACCTCTAAAGAAAACTCTCTTCTCTCATGAAGTTATAATGAATAAAGGGAAAGATTCAGAAGAAGTACAATGGCAAGGCCATTCGACTCCACTTCAGCAATTTTCCACCACTCTTTTGCAATGAGTTGGAGGGGGTTCTTTTAGTTTGCGCACCCGAGGTCGAGGTCGGGGAAGTGGACAAGCAAAAATGAATTTAATTGTTGAACAGACTAGGCAGACCATCAACTTTGGTGTTGAACACGATTCTGAGGACAAAATAATGATGACAAGATAGAAGAAACCTCGGTACGAGATAGCCTTGGAAGATATAGACAAAAGTGAATATGAGACAATGTATGATTGGATAAACCACTATATGAATGCCATGATCCTCACTTTGATTCTTCTTAAAAAGGTTGAGAGCATAGAGGTGAAGGAATTTAGTAGCACTGGTTCGAAGCCAATTAAGTTTTATTATTCTTCTACTTCTACTAATCTTGAAAGTCATGTAAATTTGGATGAGGATCCTAATGAACTAATGGAATTACCGNTAGTTTAGGTTAACCTTCACAGATGAAGTCTTGTTGCTCGGTACCACCGACCATAATCATCCACTGTATATAGCTCTGTTAACATTAATAGATTTGTGTTGTACATAGTCTTAGTAGATCCTAGAGCAACACTCAACTTGATTAATCTACAGACATTGGCCAAATTGGACATTGAAGCTCAGGAGCTTACGACCGATAAAATGATGCTAAGAGATTAAAAGAAAACTAAGAGAGAGCCCTTGGATCAATTACATTGCTTATGAAGGTTAGAGAACTAGTAACAACCGCTAAATTCCATATCATCGACACCGAGACCTCTTTCAACGCTCTACTGGGTCAACCATGGATTCACAAACACAACATGGTTCCGTTATCTCTACACTAGTTCATCGAGTACTACAAAGAAGGAGAAGAACATTGCATCAAGGGAGATTTACAGCCTTTTTCAATTCATGAAGTTGGCATTCACGAGGACGCCGTTTACTACTCACCTCTAAAGAAAACTCTCTTCTCTCATGAAGTTATAATGAATAAAGGGAAAGATTCAGAAGAAGTACAATGGCAAGGCCATTCGACTCCACTTCAGCAATTTTCCACCACTCTTTTGCAATGAGTTGGAGGGGGTTCTTTTAGTTTGCGCACCCGAGGTCGAGGTCGGGGAAGTGGACAAGCAAAAATGAATTTAATTGTTGAACAGACTAGGCAGACCATCAACTTTGGTGTTGAACACGATTCTGAGGACAAAATAATGATGACAAGATAGAAGAAACCTCGGTACGAGATAGCCTTGGAAGATATAGACAAAAATGAATATGAGACAATGTATGATTGGATAAAACACTATATGAATGCCATGATCCTCACTTTGATTCTTCTTATAAAGGTTGAGAGCATAGAGGTGAAGGAATTTAGTAGCACTGGTTCGAAGCCAATTAAGTTTTATTATTCTTCTACTTCTACTAATCTTGAAAGTCATGTAAATTTGGATGAGGATCCTAATGAATTAATGGAATTACCTTTTGGTTACTTTTTGCCTTATGTACAAAAGTTAATTCAACAAGGGCATTTGCGAAAATCAATGTAAAAAGATAAACTACAACTTTTTAAAAAATTGTGTTATGTTAATAGTCGAACTCCCAACTAGAAAGAGGGTCTCAGATTTGGTACAGTCATACCAATCGATGATTCAGAATTGTGCATGGTTGTTACTAATAGATTGAAAGAGGATTTCCTCAATGTGGAGGATGACTCTACTAATCAGCTAATAGAAGATGCTCCGCCGAAATATGAAGAGAAAATCAAGTCAACTGTTGATGAACTAAAATAAATTAACCTCGAGATGGAAGAAAAGCCCCAACCTGCATTTATAAGTTCTCTACTCAATGATGATGAATTTTTAGAATTGATCAAACTATCAATAAATTTCAAAGATTGCTTCGCATGGAGTTACGATAAAATTCTGAGACTATCAGCAGAAGTTGCAGTACACAAACTCGGTGTGGACAAAGATATGACCTCAGTATAACAAGCTCCTAGAAGAATGGGCCTTGAAACAGAGCAGCAAGTTGTTGCCGAGATAAAGAAATTAATGAATGCTAACTTTGTAAGAGAAAAGCAATACCCCACATGGTTAGCTAACATTGTACCTGTTAAAAAGAAAAATAGACAAATCTGTGTATGTGTCAACTTCAGGGATTTAAACAAATCGTGTCCAAAAGATGAATTTTCATTATCAATACCATAAATGATGGTGGATTTGCTTCGACACATGAAAGTTTCTCCTTCATGGGCTGATCGTCTAGGTACAACTAATTCAAGATAACTCCTGAAGATGTAGCACTTACAGCATTCAGAACGTCGATTAGAATTTTCTGCTACACAGTATTGCTATATGGGTTAAAGAACCCCAGAGCAACATATCAATGGGCTATAAAAAATATCTTTGACGACCTCATTCACAACCAAGTGGAATGATACGTGAATGATTTGGTTATCAAAAGTAAAGAAAAAATAAACTATTTATATGATTTGAGGATCGTGTTCGAATGATTACAATGATATGACCTTAAGATGAATCTCTTAAAGTTTGCCTTCGACATTACCTCCTAGACATTTCTAGGATTCGTTGTCCGTGATTGAAGAATCGAGATCGACCCGGATAAGATTAAACCTATCTTGGAGATGCCTCCTCCCAAAGCATTGAAACAACTACGTTCCTTCCAAAGAAAGTTGACATATCTGAGACGCTTTAATTCTAATCTCTCAGGTAGGTGTCAGCCTTCTCGGCATTAATTAAAAAGTATGCCAAATTTGTTTAGGAAGAGAAATGTCAGTGGGCTTTCGAGGATGTTAAGCGATACTTAATGACACCTCTCATTTTGGTAGCCCCTATCCTAGGGAAACCTTTGATACTTTATACTGCAGCCCTGGACGACTCTCTTGGAGCCCTCTTAGCCCCAAGTCAAATGCAAGGTTAAAGAAAACATACTCTACTACTTGAGTCCTCGTCTAATACCGATGGAGATAAGGTATCATTCGATTGAGAAACATTTTCTAGCTTTGATTTTTGCCGCCTAGAAGCTCAGACACTACAAGCTTTCCATAGGATTACTCTAATTTCAAAAGTTAATCTGTTGCAATATTTGATGACCTGACAAAAACTCTCTAGACATCTAGCCAGATGGTCAATGATTTTCTTGCAATTTGATATAACTTTTGTTACTCTCCATGCTATCAAGGGATAGATTTTAGCAGACTCTCTCGCTACACACCCACTTCCAGCTAGGTCCCCTCTTAATGATTAGTTACCAGATGAGCAAGTATTACAGATGGAATTCTCTAATTCACAACATTGAGAGAAGTACTTCAACGCAACTTCGTCAGCCAGAAAAGATAAAGGACCAGGCACATTTTTACCAGGCAAAGTAGGAATTGGTTTGATTTTCATCACGCCAGATAAGGGTATGTTGAGGTTCTCATACCACCTGATAGAGCCATGCACAAATAACAAAGAAGAGTATGAAGCCTTAATTAACGAATTGAAATTGATAAGCTCGATGGATATAACAAATAATACCATTTATGGCGACTCACAACTCATCATTCAATAAGTTTCCACACAATACAGGATTTTGAAACCAAGGTTAGCAGAATACCACCGGTACACCATGAAGCTGCTAGAACAGATCCCCAACATGACTTTCTACTAGATTCCTAGGAGGGATAATGCCCATGTTGATGCTCTAGCAAAACTCGCTAAGGAATTGGCGTGCCTACCGGAGAATTCCATTGACATCATAGAACAAGGAGGACAGTTTCTATCTCGAATCAACCTCGATAATCTTCACATACCTTAATGATGAGTTACTAGATGAGCATGTGTTACAGATGAAATTCAATGCACAACACTGAGAGAAGTACTTCGACGAAGCTTCATCATCCAGAAAAGATAAAGGACCAAACACATTTATACCAGGAAAAGCAGGTATTGGTTTTATTTTCATCACGCCAGATAAGGGTATGCTGAGGTTCTCATACTACCTGATAGAGCCAGGCACAAATAATAAAGCAGAGTATGAAGCCTTAATTAACGGATTAAAATTGAAAAGCTCAAGGGATATAATAGATATTATCATTTATGGCGACTCACAACTCATCATTCAACAAGTTGCCAGACAATATAGGATTTTTAAACTAAGGTTAGCAGAATACCATCAGTACACCATGAAGCTGCTAGAACAGATCCCCAACATTCCTTTCTGCTGGATTCCTCAGGGAGATAATGTACATGCTGGTACTCTAGCAAAACTTGTTAAGGAATTGGCATGTCTATCGGAGGATTTCATTGACATCACAGCACAAGGAAGACAGTTTCTGTCTCACATCGACCTCAATAATCTTTACAAGCTCAAAAAAGAAGAAGAAATGATGATTGCGGTTGCTGATAATAATGAAGATTGGCGTAAGCCATTAATAGAATATTTGCATACAGGAAAGCTGCTAGAGGACAAGTCAAGAGCACACCACATTACAAGAAGAGCTATGTCGTACGCCTTAATTGGCGATGTCCTCTATAGAAGAATATGGTTACGATGTCTAAACAAATTAGATGCACAAAATATTATCAAAGAAGTACATGTCGAATTGTGTGGAGCTCACCAGTCAGTATCAAATATGAAAATAAAGATCAAGAGACTCGAATATTATTGGCCGGCAATGATGTCCGTCTGCATGGATATAGCCAGAAGATGTCACCAATGTCAGGTGCATGAGGTGGTCCTACACCAACCTCCAAATGTGCTACACACAACCGTTGCCTAATGGCCATGAGAGTGTTGGGGCACAAACATAATATCTCTGATAGACCCTCCATCCTCAAAAGGACACAGATTTATACTCGCGAATATATATTACTTTTCCAAATGGGCAGAGGTAGTGCCGTTACGAGAGGTTACAACACAGCACATTCTTCAGTTCATCAAAAGCCAAGTCGTCTAATGTTTCAAAGTTCCGTGCAGAATAATCTCTGACAATGAGGCAGCCTTTAAGAGTAGAAAAATCAACAACTTTGTTAAACTGCTCAGGTTAAACTGGAGATATTCTACAATCTACTATCCCAAGGCAAATGGCTTAGCCGAAGCCTTTAACAAGACACTAATACAAATTTTAAAAAAGAGACTGGATGAAAATAAAAGTGATTGGCATAACCATTTGCTAGAAGCTTTGTGGGCTTACCAGACAACGTTCAGGACTCCCACTTAGTGTACACCCTACATGCTCATGTACGGGTCTGAGGCTGTACTACAGTTAGAGGTTCAGATGATGACTCTCAGAATCACCATCGCCAATCAATTTATAATAGAAGCAAGTACAAAACTCAGACTTAAAGAATAAAAAATTCTCAAAGGAAAATGCTTATAAGCATAACAACATCTGGAGCTTTACCAAGTGTAGATGATATAAGCCCATGACAAATTGGTCTACCAAAGGACATTTAAAGTGGGTGATCTCATACTTGTGCTCAAAAGACTTATTCTTGCACTCCGCAAGATAAGTGGAAAATTCAAGCCAACTTGGGAAGGACCAATTTTTGTAGAAAAGGTACACGGAAGGAGCCTACCAATTGGTAGATTTATGAGGCGAAAGACCCATGTTGCCAATCAACGGATGATACTTGAAGACATACTATGAAACTTGACGCTGCTTAGATTTGCCGTTTTGAAATTTTAATTGTTCTGGTCTGTGACCGGGTTCAAAATTTTGTAATAAAATTAACCTAAATAAAATAAAAACTTTTAAAGCTTCATGCATTAATTTTCTCTTTTCTACCCTTTTATTTTTGATACTTTCCTAAATTGAACAACATATATATATAAATAAATGATCTTCTCACCATTATAAACTAAAATTTTTCATAAAACAGTTTGTTTTGTTCTTGTTCCCACTAAATTTCAGCTCACTGATGTTTTTTTCTTTCGTTTGCAGAGAAAATGTTAGGATAAAGGCTGATTTTGGCTTTTAAAGATTGCTGGAACCTCACACTTAATGAGGAAAGGGCACCACAGGGTGGCACCATAAACTTTAACATGGACTTCAGTTAAGTCGAAAAGGACTATGAGGGTCCCCTAATGGATGTGGTTAGTTGTCGAGAAAAGGAATGGCTACCATCACTGCTAAAGATTGGCACCAGTGATAATTTCTTGTTGAAGGGGAAAAATGTGATAGTACAGCAAGACTTGATGGAGGGGACTAGTCGCCTGCTGTTTATGATAAATGTGTCAACCGGAGGAATATTCACTGCGGGTAATGAAAGACCGCCAAATGCACTGCTATGAAGAACGCAATGTAGAAACTCCAACCGCCGAAAACATAGAGCCTTCCTACGCGAAGAAAGGAGACGTCAGAAGGAGGCAGAAAAATTCTTACCCCTATCCCTGAGGGGAAAATCTATGATCTAGGCAAGAGAGAGACCTCTTCCAGATTTCTTGCCTAAGAGGATGAGTCTGAATTTACTCTAAGGCCGGAGACACCAGGAGTTTTAGACGCTCTTTGTACTGGTTGCCCGACATGCAACGCTGAGATTCTCGTACGGACACTAGTTATAGGGGCATTTGAGGAATGCCTGGATTGTAACATTGTCCATCTAGAGCATTACAATACTTCAAAGGAGTATGAGTCAACTGATGATGGATTTCAGAGCATTGATCACCTAATGGGGGAGCCATATATCCTGTTGGACATGGGGTCATATATTCCGCTGGAGACGGAGACAACACCAGCCAGGATTCTTACTGATATTGAAATGAGGGAGTATTTTCAATAGGCACCGACAGAACACTATAAAATGAGTAAAGTAAACAAGTGGGAGTTTGAATTTTATGAAAAATTTCAAGGAAGATTCATTAATATACTACAAGGCTTGGAGCTGTACACTAGGGTCTTCTCGAAAAATGACAAAAGAAGTATTCTTGAATGCATCTTTGATCTGAGAAACAAAGTTTGAGCAGGCCTCCTGATGGAAAGAACCTATTCTGAGCAAAAAAAATGGATGTGTGGAAGGGCATGATCACTACAATGCGGCTGCAGTTACAACTTCACCAAGAATAGAAAATAAAATCCCCTAAGGTTCTTTAGACATGATGAGGAAGACCCATTACCTCCCATGATAAAATGTATGATCAA
>JXCR01058035.1:18149-71008 GCA_002079205.1 Phalaenopsis hybrid cultivar | reverse complement strand
TTAACAGAATATTAGGAATATTATAGTTTTCACTTACCTAAAAGAACCAAGTTAAAAGTCGAAACATGATCATACATGGAAAAGGTGTGGCTACAAAGAGTTCTAATGTCCACATTCGATTTTAAAAGATATAACTAATTTAAAAGTGTAGAAATATAGGAGGATCAGTCCCCTTATCAATTGAAGATAGTTTGAGAAAATCCTTCATTAGTTTTATTCTCTTCCTATTTATATTTATAGGAGGATCGGTCCCCTTATGATTTACTTTCCATGTTTAGGCTAGATATATTTGGAAAGAATGTAAATTAGGATGGATCGATTTCCTTATGTGTGTAACATTTTAGTTGAAGATTTTGAATAAGAATTCTAAGAATTCCCCTCATGTTTTTCTTCATGGTATTAGAGAGAGGAAACAAACCTTAGCTTTCCTTCAATGGCCGGCCTCTCCAACAACTGTCCAGCACCAAAATTCTCCCTCTGCCGGCCAGCTTGCAGACCCTCCCCAGCTCTGAATCCTGCTCCTGCTCCCTCTCCATGCAGGAATCCTCCTTGTGATTAGGTCTTGCAAGCAGCGATCCCGTTATGCATTTCCACGTTGTTTCTCAGCTAGGTAGCGATCCAGTCATGCGCTTCCCTGATGTTTCACACGCAGGCAGTGATCCGCTGTTTCACACGCAGGCAGTGATGTTTCTCACACAAGCAGCTCCCTGCANTGCAGACCCTCCCCAGCTCTGAATCCTGCTCCTGCTCCCTCTCCATGCAGGAATCCTCCTTGTGATTAGGTCATGCAAGCAGCGATCCCGTTATGCATTTCCACGTTGTTTCTCAGCTAGGTAGTGATCCAGTCGTGCGCTTCCCTGATGTTTCACACGCAGGCAGTGATGTTTCTCACACAAGCAGCTCCCTGCGGCTTTCGATCTCCTACAGGCTTCCCAGCAAACTTCTTCCCTTCGCTATCCAGCCTTCCCGCTGATGACCCATCTACTCCTTCCCAATCAAGCAGTAGCCAGTTAAGTTGCTGGATTCCTAGCTTGCAGCAGGAAGCAACTAGGAAACCGGCAGCTAACAGCAGCCATGAATTATTTCCAACCCTAAATGTGCATAGAGATTATGACCAAATAAAAAATGAAGATGTCTAATTCTACTCCAGATGTTATTTCTAACTTAGAGACCATGAATTCTATCGCAACAACCCCTGACCTGTCTACCTCTATCACAAACCATAAACTCAACGGCCAAAAATTCCTTCAAAGATCCCAACCCATTTTTATGCACATTTGTTGAAATGCGATAGCGGAGAAAAAAACAAACATCTTTCGATATTCCACTCAATTATAATTTCTCATCAAGTTCCAAAATATTTTTAGGGGAAGCAATTCTTACTGCAATATACCATATCAATCAAATTTCTAGTCTGTACTTAATTTCAAAACACCACTTCATATCTTGATGAATACATTTGTCTAAATCGGAGCTTTCTCTTCAACTATATCGCTTAAAATTTTTTTAATGAGCATCTTTTGTTCACATCCATTTCCCAACTTGCACAACCCTATACCCATAAAGTGTACGTTTCTTAGGTATGCCTCCAACAAAAAGAGCTAGAAGTACTACTAACCTATTCCTAGAAAGTACTACAACTTCATGGATGTCACAATTTTTGAAAATCAATCATACTATAGTAAATCTAGTGTTCAAGGAGAGTGCAATTGAACATTAATTTTGGGATGAGCTAAATGCCAACTTACAACCTATTCTTCTTAAACCTATCCCTCCTGTCTCCCAGATACCACTGCATAAAAATATCCCACTTAAAGATGCTCAACCAACCCAACCTAAAGCTCATAATAAAGAGCTTCATGTACACATAAAGAGGAAGAAAAATCATAAGTAGGTGGAAGACAACTTGCAAAGTCAGAACTACTCAAGCCAAAAACCTAGCCCACAATCAACTAAAATTTTGGATAAGGACCCCAGAATTAGAAGTCATCTCTACCCTCTTTTGGAGCAAATGACAAAGGAAGTTGTACTAAATATTCAATTCAGAAATATGTAGCTTATTGGAGGCTATCATATCCCTATAATGCTTTTGTATCTAACGTTGATAGCGTGCAGATTCCTAAATTCATTCATGAAACTCAAAAAATTATAGAATGGAGGAAATCAGTTTAAAGATAAAACTAAGGTACTAACGTATGACGACACATGAATTCTTACGAAGCTATTCATGAAAAGAGGCCAGTTGGATGCAAATGAATATTCAACATTAAGTACGGAGCTGATGGTGGTATTGAGAGATTTAAAACAAAAAATGTTCACTCAAAGCTTATGAGATTAACTATCAGGAGAATTTTGCACTGGTTGAGAAATTAAACACTATCAGAGTTCTCATCTCAGCAGACGTTAACAAGGAATGGAAACTGCATTAACTTGAATAAAAAATATAATCTTGAATAGGGATTTTCAAAAAGAGTACCTAAAGATACCATCAAGACTTGAGAATGACTCCAACAAACATCCTGTATGCAAACTCAGGAAGCCACTCTATGGTATTAAGCAATCACGAATGGTTTGGTTTAAAATGTTTGTTAAAACTATGAGATTTAATGGATATTCTCAAGGTCAAGCTGATCACATACTATTCATAAATCACACTCAAGGAGGTAAGTTTGCTACACTGATAATATATATGGATGACATGATTCTTACTGGTGAAATGAAAGAAAAATTCTTAAAATAAAAAAAGTGATCACCATTGAGTTTGAAGTCGGTGGCCTAGGGACTATGATATATTTCCAAGTATGAATGTAGCAGGGTCTAAGAAAGACGTTATTATATCATAGAAACTACATCCTAGATTTGCTAAAGAAAACAAACATGATTGAATGCAAACCATCTGCTACTCTAATGAAACCCAACATAAAGTCTAATAGGGGAGAAGAAAATATACTTATGGATAAAAAAAAATATCAAAGATTATTAAGAGAACTCATCTATTTGTCACATATTGAGAACCCATCTATTTGTCACATATTAGGCCAGATATTGCATATTATGTCAGTTTTGTGAGTCAACATATGAATAAACTAAATTGAGAATATTTAGGGATGATATACATGATTTTGAGATTCCTCAAGAAGACTCATGATTATGAATTTTGTTTGAAAGAACCTAAAACAAAGGAATAGAAGTCTACATTAATGCAAGTTGGGCTGAAAAACTGACTGATAGAAGATCAACCACAAGATATTGCTCCTACATATAAAAAAATTTGGTTACATGGAGAAGTAAGCCTCTAGAAGCCGTGCAAAATCAGAGTATAAGACACTTATCTTAGAAATACGTGAAGGACTATGGATTCAAAAATTGGTGAAGGAATTCGGGTGTACCTCTGATAAACCTATACAAATGTTTTAGTCAAGGAGCTATCACTATTGTAAAGAATCATCTGCATCATGATATTGCCAAACATATTGAAATTGATAGATACTTTATCTCTGAAAAAATTAATGGTGAGTACAACCAAGCTATATCCCAACATACCAACAAATTGCTGATGCCTTCACCAAACTCTTCCATTAAACAATTTCTCAAAGTTTAATACCAAGTTTGGTCTACAATATCAACGACCAAACTTGAGGGGAGGTGTGAAAATATAGGAGAATCGATCCCCTTATTAATTGAAGATAATTTAAAAAATTCCTTGATTAGATTCTCTTCCTAATTTTATTTATTTGAAAATCAATTCCTTTCCCTATTTAGGCTAGATAAATTTGGTAAGATGGATCGGTTTCCTTTCATATGTAACCATTTATTGGAAGCNCAAGAAGACTCATGATTATGAATTTTGTTTGAAAGAACCTAAAACAAAGGAATAGAAGTCTACATTAATGCAAGTTGGGCTGAAAAACTGACTGATAGAAGATCAACCACAAGATATTGCTCCTACATATAAAAAAATTTGGTTACATGGAGAAGTAAGCCTCTAGAAGCCGTGCAAAATCAGAGTATAAGACACTTATCTTAGAAATACGTGAAGGACTCTGGAGTCAAAAATTGGTGAAGGAATTCGGGTGTACCTCTGATAGACCTATACAAATGTTTTAGTCAAGGAGCTATCACTATTGTAAAGAATCATGTGCATCATGATATTGCCAAACATATTGAAATTGATAGATACTTTATCTCTGAAAAAATTAATGGTGAGTACAACCAAGCTATATCCCAAGATAACAACAAATTGTTGATGCCTTCACCAAACTCTTCCATTAAACAATTTCTCAGAGTTTAATACCAAGTTTGGTCTACAATATCAACGACCAAACTTGAAGGGAAGTGTGAAAATATAGGAGAATCGATCCCCTTATTAATTGAAGATAATTTAAAAAATTCCTTGATTAGATTCTCTTCCTAATTTTATTTATTTGAAAATCAATTCCTTTCCCTATTTAGGCTAGATAAATTTGGTAAGATGGATCAGTTTCCTTTCATATGTAACCATTTATTGGAAGATTTTAAAATAAGAATTCTAAGAATTCCTCTCACATTTTTTTCAAAACGTTTTGTAAGTATCAGGATTAGCATATTTGGATTTTGAAAGACTGCTACATTTCATTATTACACAATAGAAATGAGCAGAGAATGAGGATTAATAAAGCCATCTAGGAGAAGGCTAATAAGATGATTTATTACTTTTCATTTTTTAATCAATAGTTTACCAAGGATAATAGATGGAATTATATGTGGAACCATAGATTTCATCTACAAAATCAGCTTTTAAATGATTAAGAAGATTTGATAAAATATTAGGATAAATTACAATTTAATTCCATCAAAGATTTCATCTCTTGGTGGACCTTATTGTAGTGATCTGGACCTTAAATTTCCTGATGATTGTTGCACTCCTTAGATTAAAGGATAGGTTTCGCTGACCAGGAACTAACAATTTTAGCCCCAGTCCTTTACAGTATGCCAACAATTTTCAACTTCTAACTTAATCCAGGAGAAATATGAGAGAATGATACCTTTTTTATTAAACTTAAAAAGTGGACACAAAATAAGCTTCAAGGCATACGCCTCAGATGAAAAGGTGTAAGACTCACTAAAGACAGCGAGGCTTAAGCCTCAAGGCTTTTTTTATGCGCCTCAGTTCAAGGTGCACCTCAAAAAGCAAGCCCGAACGCCTTTTTAAACAATGGATATTGCACATCATAACAGAAAGGTTCAAAATTAAAAAAAATCAAGCTTTCAAATTATAATTTAAATGATGCAAACAGTCTTACTCCCGTGGTTTTGTTAACAAATCAAATCCACTCGTCGATGTCCTATTTTTAGAACACTCCCAAACTCCATCCAACTTCACCCCTGTATGGGGTTGAGTTTGAGAGGATAGAAGTTGTGGTTATGCCTTATTGGCACGATATCATAAGTTTATATTTTGAGAGCTAAAATTTCTTTGTAAAAGGTGAAGGCCATATGTAAATGGAAGATAAATTTTTTAGCAAATTTTATGATTGAGATATTTGAGTCTTGGTTCGTGATGACAAGTTTGTTGAATTAGACCTTGAGATAATTATTAAAAATCATTCTTTGAGGCATATCTTGTCGACTCTAATCTTCCTTATGTAGAAGATTAGACTTACTAGGTGAAATTTATGAACTTATATTCTAACAAGAATAGCCTGTTTGAGAGCATGCATATAACTTGTTGATGAGTATGAGTTTTATAAAAGAATTCAATAATTTAAATATAATTGCACATTTTATATCAATTGAGTCTTCTCAATGCAAGGTAAATTTAAAGTTATTTCAATTATTAAATCCATGCAGCATTCTATGACTTCCTATTTAAAAGTTTAGCATATCTATCATAGCACATGCAAATGTATGACAAAGCTTTTAAAAGAGGTGCATCCTATTGAGATGCTTACATGATTTTTGAGATGCATTTGAGTTGAAAGTTCTCAAAATGTTCATGGGGAACTAGTAAATTTCTAGATTTGATGTTTGTACAAAATTTTTATTATTGGAATACACTAAATTTTTTATTTTGAGCTTAAAAAAATAGCATCAAGTTTGTTTGCATGTATGTGTTGCAATTCCGATTGCAAATATTACAAGTGATATCGGAGTCAACCCAAAGCATGAAAGGAAAAACATATATTAATACTGAAAACAAATAAACATTTACAATCAACACACTAGAAAGAAAAATTACAACAAATACGACACAAACTCATGCTAGGGCTCGACCCATGGGTAGTGAAGTCAGCTAGGTGGTTGGGGAGTGGGGTTGTAGATGGTTGGGACAGCTAAAGGAGGGGCTAGTCATGTTGGCAGTGAAGCGGAATGCTGAGACAACAAGGGCAGCAGGGGAGGTGGCAAACAGAGCGGCGAGGCGCGATAGGAAAAGACTGGAACCAGATGACAACATGAAAACAACAAGTTAAGATGACAACAGCGGAGGGGCTCAGCAGGGGGAGGGTAGCAAGGGGCAGCCATCCAGGACGAAGGCAACGAGCAAGAAGGGTTGGAATTGGGAAGACTAAAGTGAAAAACAACAAAAGTTGTTGTCCTGAGGGTGGGGGTGGCTTCAACTGGGAAAGACGTCATAGAGCGGCGGGGAGTGATGGGGAAGGATAAATCATCACCTAGAAACCGAAATACAACCGAAGCACCACTTTAAACACTAGGATACAACTTAAAAGGAAAGAAGAGATGCCGGCAGTTGTCCCGATACAAAAACACACCAAAAACTGAACTCTCAAATTAACACAACACATATAGGAAAGGACTAAAAAGAAACAAAAGATAATAGGAAAGAAAGCATAAGGAAAAAAAAAGGATTTTTTTGGTGCCTCCAACGATATTTATTTTCACGGTACTGTAACAGCTACATTATCGTGATATATTTCTTTTGCGTTAAACTCCAGCGTTACTCTCTCGGGATTGGGAGAGTCTCGACTTCATTCATCGAAACTTCTGGTTCCTTATAGTACGGAGACAAATATGTCACGTTAAAGGTAGCAGATATACTGTAATAGGTCGATCATATAGATGTTGTCATTCCACAACATGACTTAATTAGCTATGAGTTGGGCTGGCCGGGTTTGTCATGGGTCGGGCTTATTCGGGCTTTGACTAGTCAAAGCAAGCTCGGACCTAGCTTGAGCCTGGATTCTATTTATAATTTCATAGCTGGGCCCGCCCCCTAAATGGGTCGAGCCGGCCCACTGGCCTCCATGGGTTTTAAAAAAAAGTGAATTTTTATACCAAAAAATAAATAAAGAATAAAATCTTTAACATTTCCTCTCAAATCATGTTACTGATTTAAAATATTAAAAAAATATGTAATATGAACGTTTGAAACATGAAATGACGTGTAACAAGAGTTTTAAATTGATTTTATATATAGGGATTTTTCTTTCCAATACATGTATACATACGAAATACGNTGAACGTTTGAAACATGAAATGACGTGTAACAAGAGTTTTAAATTGATTTTATATATAGGGATTTTTCTTTCTAATACATGTATACATACGAAATACGTGACATTTTAAACTGAGAACATCTCGATATGTGATTACAAAGGAGTTGAATAAAATACCGCAAAAAAAAATTACATACATACTACTCATCCATTTCTATCTAATTACATATCTAACACTTGAACTTTACATATTTAACATCTTATATATGCATGAAAGTTGTATTTCATTTTTTTTTTAAAGAAAAGTGATATAAAAGATTTGGTTGGTATTAATATAAAAATCAAAATTTATGGCATAAAGAAGAGAAGATGAGGAAATTAATTGTCTCAAAAGCTTACAATCGCGAAATACATTTAAGACACCGGTCAATGGGCGAGTTGAGCATGGCGCAGGTCGGGCTCATTCGGGCTTTGAGTAAGTAAAAGGGGGCTCGGGTTGGGCTTATGGTTAGCCAATTTTATCATAGCCAAGCCCACCGATTCTAAGCAGGGCTCAATGCCCAGGTCTAGTCTTGATAGAATAAATATGCATTATCTTTTAGCACATCATGAGCTAGAGCTGCATATAGATGTAAATTTCTACAATATAACACTCAAAACCTTCTGTCTGAAACCTTCTTCTTCCACTTCTCATACTCAACGGAATGTAGCTGATAAACTAACATGTGAGAAGAAATCTGTCGCAGGCTACAACACTCTCAATAGCAACCACTCAAGAAACACCTATTCTCCACTGATAGAACCTGCATCCCATTGAAATTCTTTCTCATCAAGCTCCTAAGACAAATTTCAAGCCTGGGGTTCATCCCTCCTGCCATGACCCGAAGCTTGGAATTAACTAAAGTGGAAACAGACGGTCAGAAAGTGAGAACTAAGTTTTCTATATTTATTTACTTAACAAATGAAAAAACCACTGATCAAATGGAATGGATTCAGATCATCATTTCTTGCTCCCTTCAATTCTCCAGATCTCGGTCAAGGGTAATCTCCCCCTATGTTTCATCCTCAATATCAACAAGACTCCACTGAAGTCGACAGATCTCTCGGTGTATCTCTTCTCGAGTAGGTCTGGGCATGTATTCCCTTAATGCCATGGTTAGGGTTTGGAGTGGTAGGTGAAAGAAGGCGAAAACCCCATGAGAGATGCTAGGAAACACTATGAAAAGAGTAAGGTTAGGCTGAATATGATATCAAATGATACTGTCGTTAACCCGAACCACGTTAGGAAAAATATATATTATTATCGGAAACAAATAGGTAGTGACAATCAAAACATTAGAAAGGAAAATTACAACAAACACGACGCAAACTCACGCTAGGGCTCGAGTGATGNCAGATCTCGGTCAAGGGTAATCTCCCCCTATGTTTCATCCTCAATATCAACAAGACTCCACTGAAGTCGACAAATCTCTCGGTGTATCTCTTCTCGGGTAGGCCTGAGCATGTATTCCCTTAATGTCATGGTTAGGGTTTGGAGTGGTAGGTGAAAGAAGGCGAAAACCCCATGAGAGATGCTAGGAAACACTATGAAAAGAGTAAGGTTAGGCTGAATATGATATCAAATAATACTGTCGTTAACTCGAACCACGTTAGGAAAAATATATATTATTATCGGAAACAAATAGGTAGTGACAATCAGATCATTAGAAAGGAAAATTACAACAAACACGACGCAAACTCACGCTAGGGCTCGAGTGATCGGTGGTGTATGTCGACTGAGTGGTTGGGGAGCTAAGGTAGATGGCTGAAATGGGGTTATAGGTGGTTGGGACAGCCAAAGGAGGGCCCATAATCATGTTGGCAGCGAAGCGGAATGCTAGGACAACAAGGGCAGAAGGTTAGGTGGTGAGCGGAGTGGCAAGACACAACAAGAAAAGGCTAAAACAACCAGGGGACGACAGGAAAAGAAAAGGGCTTATTGTTTACCGGATGACGAAAGCGAAGGGGCAAATCGGAGAAAAAAAAATTATTAGCACTGAATTAGGGTTTACAACATGACACAAACTGGAAAAGAAATTGCAACGTACGCTAATCTACAACTAGGGCCATAAAAGAAGTTCTGAGGCAATGATGGTGACCTTGAAGGGGTTGTAGAAGTGGAGGGGAAGGAATTATGAGAGAAAGAAGAGGTTGCGGTAGTGGTTAAGGAAGGTGGGGGAAGGACATACGGTTGACTGAAAGGCTGGATAGCAGGGGGGAGTNTACCGGATGACGAAAGCGAAGGGGCAAATCGGAGAAAAAAAAATTATTAGCACTGAATTAGGGTTTACAACACGACACAAACTGGAAAAGAAATTGTAACGTACACTAATCTACAACTAGGGCCATAAAAGAAGTTCTGAGGCAATGATGGTGACCGCGAAGAGGTTGTAGAAGTGGAGGGGAAGGAATTATGAGAGAAAGAAGAGGTTGCGGTAGTGGTTAGGGAAGGTGGGGGAAGGACGTACGGTTGACTGAAAGGCTGGATAGTAGGGGGGAGTGCAGGAAAATCGACGACACAACTAGGGAAAGGCATGGGTTGGTTGGTAATAGGGTTCGGAACGCCAGGGTAGTGCAGATGGACAATTGGAAGGCTGGGCAGCAGATTCTGGAAGGTTGGATAGCTGGTTTAAGGTAGTAGATGTGGCGGTAGGACAGCTGGCAAGGAAGGGAATGGTCGACGGCTATGGAAGATTGTCGGTCAACTTTTTCGATGGATTTGAAAATATGAATATGAAAATAATTTTTGAAATTTAATTTAATTTAATAGATATATAGTTTGGGTTTTGAAAGTAGTATGTATTAATTTTCAAAAAAAAAATGAGACCAAATGGATCTCATTCGTCAAATAGTTTGCATAATCGTGTCCGATACCGCGAATACTACACCCTTCCGAAAGATAAGTGTAGATCTCGACGATAGACCCAATCCTGCAAATTAAGAGATTTGTGACATCTGTTTGGTATGCGAACCTTTTTATGTATGACCGATAAGTTCCCCTGACTAATATAAAGATTAAATAGAGTTTATTTTACCTGAGTTCCAAGTTCTCTATAGAGGCAAGTCCCTATAGTTAGTTACATCTCAAATGACTGAGGTCACTTGAAAAAACTCTCAATAATGATCAGTTGTTCTAGTTTTCAAAATTCCAAAGTTTAGGTTCTCACGGTAGGACGTGGAAAGACAAATGAGAGTGGCTCAAATATGAACAGTTATTTCCGGAGTCCAAAAGAATGAACATGTAGGGAATGTCATAGATCTTAAGGAGAAACCTCAATGACTTCCCAAACTATCCTGCTGTGTGACTGTATTTTTAGAGATGATATTATTTAATTATTCAATCCTGCCAATTTTATTATTTGGGACTTACATTCGCATAATACCCGATTATGCAAATATCCCACAGAGATAAGAGGGTTTATGTTGTACCGTACGACAACCTCGGAACCTAAGGCGGGTTAGGACTTATGCTGCACAATATGGTTGTACAGGAGCCTAAAAAGGGAGTGTGAGGAATTACGTCGCGCTAGGCGAGCTACCTCGAAGTCCTATGGGTTGTTATTATACTAGGAAAGGATGATGCTGAAGAAGATCCTCTTGCTGCTCGGTCTGAATTCCTCGTCGTGCTGCCCATAAAGTTAGCTCCAAGTTCCTATCATCGTGACAACTGTAGGGTTTAAGTGCTTGAGATTAGTAATTTATGTTTCACAGTTTTGGTGTCAAAGTTTAGTTTTGTTTCATTTCGATTTTGGTTTCAATGCTGGTTTTGCATGCAGAATAATCAAATCACAGGTAAATAAAATGTACTTAAAAGGTAAGATACAATAAAGTAAAATGTTGTAAATAAACTGTAAAAGCGTACCTGGGCATCTGCTACTGTTGCGTTATTAATGTTGCGAGCATAATATGATTTGCAGCAGATTTGAATAAATTTGCAAGAAAATTAAACAAGACGAGAAAACCCAACGCGAAAGTCTGAAAAATGAGTTGTAAAAATCACGAGCAAAAAAAACACTTAGCCACATATGAAAGATCAGGACTGGGTATAAGACCTTGGTGAAAATGGGGAGCTCAGAGCTGGGCTGTATGCTTCCCGATCTTGAACAAGAGTTCCCGGCCCGACAATCTATAGAAAACAGTCCTTAACCTCAATCCAAATGACTAACCATGGACTTATAAATTTTCATAGAAAGATTTTCGTGCAAAAGTTGTTGTTCAAGTCCTTTTTATGCAGAGTTCTTTTTAACATGCAAAAAAAAAANCTATAGAAGACAGTCCTTAACCTCAATCCAAATGACTAACCATGGACTTATAAATTTTCATAGAAAGATTTTTATGCAAAAGTTGTTGTTCAAGTCCTTTTTATGCAGAGTTCTTTTTAACATGCAAAAAAAAAAAAATTATTTTTGTAAATATTTTGTAAAATTGTATAGTCCACAGTCTAATCACTCTAATCGTGCTAGAACTACTGACAACCTAAGAGTGTCGGGAGCAACGATCCCACCAAGAATCGGTGAATAGTATCATGGATCTTTCCCTCTCCCTTATTGAAGATCCTTGAGGTAGGAGATATTATTCTAATAATATCATTTTGTATCCCTCGTTTAAGCACACATAAGCAATGTCGTCATCGCCCTCGCCACTTAGACACTAGACTTATCCTAGTCCGATANGTGAATAGTATCATGGATCCTTCCCTCTCCCTTATTGAAGATCCTTGAGGTAGGAGATACTATTCTAATAATATCATTTCGTATCCCTCGTTTAAGCACACATAAGCAATGTCGTTATCGCCCTCGCCACTTAGACACTAGACTTATCCTAGTCCGATGATCCATATGTGACGTTAAGAAATTTTCTCAATTGTCAAGAGGATTTGAGTGTAATATTCAAGCTCAACCGATGCAGTCGGTTTCATTGTAGGTTAGGTCATTGAGTGAATTTCACTATTGATTTAATTAAGACAGCATGGAATACGTCTCGGTGCATCCTAGTGTCTAGTGTCTTGATCAGTTTGTGAATCAATGTCGAGTGTCAAGTTTCGTTATTTATTCAAAAATTAGGTGGATAACGTTCACCTACTCCTAAAATCTAGGAAGCATATACTGAAAAATAGGTGGATGAACTCTCACCTAGGGTGTGTTCCTAAAATCTAGGAAGCANAATGAGACCAAATGGATCTCATTCGTCCAATAGTTTGCATAATCGTGTCTGATACCGCGAATACTACACACTTCCGAAAGATAAGTGTAGATCTCAACGATAGACCCAATCCTGCAAATTAAGAGATTTGTGACATCTGTTTGGTATGCGAACTTTTTTATGTATGACCGATAAGTTCCTCTGACTAATACAAAAATTAAATAGAGTTTATTTTACCTGGGTTCCAAGTTCTCTATAGAGGCAAGTCCCTATAGTTAATTACATCTCAAATGACTGAGGTCACTCGAAAAAACTCTCAATAATGATCAGTTGTTCTAATTTTCAAGATTCCAAAGTTTAGGTTCTCACGATAGGACGTGGAAAGACAAATGAGAGTGGCTCAAATATGAACAGTTATTTTCGGAGTCCAAAAGAAGGAACATGTAGGGGATGTCATAGATCCTAAGGAGAAACTTCAATGACTTCCCAAACTATCCTACTGTGTGACTGTATTTTTAGAGATGATATTATTTAATTATTCAATCCTGCCAATTTTATTATTTGGGATTTACATTCGCATAATACCCGATTATGCAAATATCCCACAGAGATAAGAGGGTTACCGTACGACAACCTCGGAACCTAAGGCGGGTTAGGACTTACGCTGCACAACAATATTGTACAGGAGCCTAAAAAGGGAGTGTGAGGAATTACGTCGCGCTAGGCGAGCTACCTCGAAGTCCTATGGGTTGTTATTATACTAGGAAAGGATGATGCTAAAGAAGATCCTCTTGCTGCTCGGTCTGAATTCCTCGTCGTGCTGCCCACAAAGTTAGCTCCAAGTTCCTATCATCGTGACAACTGTAGGGTTTAAGTGCTTGAGATTAGTAGTTTATGTTTCACAATTTTGGTGTCAAAGTTTGTTTTTGTTTCATTTCGATTTTGGTTTCAGTGCTGGTTTTGTATGCAAAATAATCAAATCACAGGTAAATAAAATGTACTTAAAAGGTAAGATACAATAAAGTAAAATGTTGTAAATAAACTGTAAAAGCGTACCTAGGCATCTGCTACTGTTGTGTTATTAATGTTGCGAGCATAATATGATTTGCAGCAGATTTGAATAAATTTGCAAGAAAATTAAACAAGACGAGAAAACCCAACGCGAAAGTCTAAAAAATGAGTTGTAAAAACCACGAGCAAAAGAAACACTTAGTCACATATGAAAGATCAGGACTGGGTATAAGACCTTGGTGAAAATGGGGAGCTCAGAGCTGGGCTGTATGCTTCCCGATCTTGAACAGGAGTTCCCAGCGTTCCCGGCCCGACAATCTATAGAAGACAGTCCTTAACCTCAATCCAAATGACTAACCATGGACTTATAAATTTTCATAGAAAGATTTTTATGCAAAAGTTGTTGTTCAAGTCCTTTTTATGCAGAGTTCTTTTTAACATGCAAAAAAAAAAAAATTATTTTTGTAAATATTTTGTAAAATTGTATAGTCCACAGTCTAATCACTCTAATCGTGCTAGAACTACTGACAACCTAAGAGTGTCGGGAGCAACGATCCCACCAAGAATCGGTGAATAGTATCATGGATCTTTCCCTCTCCCTTATTGAAGATCCTTGAGGTAGGAGATATTATTCTAATAATATCATTTTGTATCCCTCGTTTAAGCACACATAAGCAATGTCGTCATCGCCCTCGCCACTTAGACACTAGACTTATCCTAGTCCGATAATCCATATGTGACGTTAAGAAATTTTCTCAATTGTCAAGAGGATTTGAGTGTAATATTCAAGCTCAACCGATGCAGTCGGTTTCATTGTAGGTTAAGTCATTGAGGGAATTTCACTATTGATTTAATTAAGGCAGCATGAAATACGTCTCGGTGCATCCTAGTGTCTAGTGTCTTGATCAGTTTGTGAATCAATGTTGAGTGTCAAGTTTCGTTATTTATTCAAAAATTAGGTGGATGAACGTTCACCTACTCCTAAAATCTAGGAAGCATATACTGAAAAATAGGTGGATGAGTTCTCACCTAGGGTGTGCTCCTAAAATCTAGAAAGTGTGTGCTCCTAAAATCTAGGAAATTTATGCTGAGAATTAGGTGGATGGACTCTCACCTAGGGTGTGTTCCTAAAATCTAGGAAGTCTATACTTTAGCTTGTGCCTAAAATGATGTTCTACCTCCAATTAAGTGTTTTCCAAGTAATTAAATCAGAAATTCCCATTTTTTGACTTAACCTTTGGAAAGAAACAAACAAAATAAAAAAAAGTAAGACGATCCACCCTCAAAAACTAGCAACAAAAAAAAGGGAAAGCAGAAAGTGAATTGGTCCTGAAAGCGTTTCAATTCTTTCAATAACTGTAATTAAATAAACTCTTGAGAAGAGTGTTCAAGTATGTTCCAAGACAGCGTTTTGATTGACCCAAAAGGTGTTTAAAGCCTTCTCCAAAACAGTTATTATTGCAAGCACAAATCAACACGAGATTCATCACATGCTTGACCAAAAATTATACAATTGAAACAAGAATCTAAATTTATCTAATCTTACATGAAAGCAACCACAAGGCCATTTAAACTTTTAAATTGCCGAAATCATATAAAATGAATTTTCAATACTTGCAGGGCCATAACAACATTACAAATACAAATAACTACAACATGTTGTCAATTAGCATCACCAGAAAATCTTCACTTGATATCGTTCCAATCAATCTACAAGCATGTCACAAATTTAACTACAACTGCCTAAGTTTCAAAAATATACATAACAACAATTAGGCAACTCGGAGAAAAATCCGTCGCGTTAAATATCAAAACTTAAAGGTAGCAATCAGCATTTCATAACACAATTCGTCGTTAAACTTTGGTCAACAAAAAGAAGGAATCAAACCATTAACCAATCCCCTAAACAGAGAGGGAGACAGCATAAGCTGAATAAAAGAAAAAAAAACTATCGAAAATAGAAACACAACAACAGAAATAACAAGATCTTGAGCACAAATTGGACAAAATAAAACCCACATAAAATGTATTTTTTTTTGTTTGGGATTTTGCAAGAACTGNACATAAGCTGAAAAAAAAAAAAAAAAAACTATCGAAAAAAAAAACACAACAACAGAAATAACAAGATCTTGAGCACAAATTTGACAAAATAAAACCCACATAAAATGTATTTTTTTTTTGTTTGGGATTTTGCAAGAACTCACAGAGATACAACGTTCAGAGGATTGAGTTAGACAGGCGGAGCGTGCACAACCGACTTTCGTCCAAATCTTTTCCTGCAGTATTGTCGGCTAGGAGAAGAAGGGACTCCGGCTGGACCTCACCGAGGGAAGGAGGAAAAAGAGAAGAGCTACTGAAACTCTGGTCTCGGGTTCGATCGAGAGGTGAGGGAGTGATTTTGGCCTTCGATCGAGCGGGGGAAGCGAATGCTTTGACGTTTGCAGAGAGAGAGGAACGAGGGTTTCTCTCAAGCAAGGAATTCGGCGCGGGAAGCGAGATCGAGCGGAGAGAGCGGGAGGAAAAAGGAGCTCCTCGACACAGAGAGCAGGCGCGAGGAAGAGGGCCTCGGTCGCGCGAGAGGGAAGTAGGAGGGAGCGGGATCGAGCGGAGCGAGTGCAGGAGATCAAGATCGAGCAGAGCGAGTGCGGGAGATCAGGATCGAGTGAGAAGAAGCGAGCAGTGGGCTTCGGATCGTACGCGAGGAAGAAGACGAGAGCAGGGCTTTCTAGGCGAGCGGGGAAGATGTGGGAGTGGGAAGCAAAGCAGGTTGTGGTCTTCGACGCAGGGAGGAGGCGAGCAGGCGAGTGCAAGAGAGGGTCGCGCAGGAAGGTGAGGCGTGTGAGCGGCAGAGGCGAGTAAGCGAGTAAGAGAGATGACGATTCGAGAGAGGGGTTTCGGTGCAGAGGAGAATGGACGAGCGGGAGAAGAAGAGGGGACCGAATGCCAGGAAGGAGCTAAGCGGGATCATGTATTCGAGGAATTCCAAAAATTCCGTTATGCGATAATGGGCGGGTAATTGATGAATTTCCAACGGGGGAGGAGTTTTATTTGGCATATAATAACTCCTAATTTAATTTCATTAAGGTAGGATTAAATAGTTCATTTGAAATTTGAAATTCAAATTGCTTAACTCTTGTTTCGGCTCGAGTCCAGTCTGAATTGAATTCGNTAATAACTCCTAATTTAATTTCATTAAGGTAGGATTAAATAGTTCATTTGAAATTTGAAATTCAAATTGCTTTACTCTTGTTTCGGCTCGAGTCCAGTTTGAATTGAATTCAAGTTGAACCTGAGTTGAGTTCGGGCCCGCATCCCGTTAAAGAAAAAAAATGCATCGATTTCCGTGTAATCTGTGCGCGCGCGTGACCCTAGCAATATGGGTGTCCTTCCTAGCTAAAGTCGACGTCCCGGACGCATCCGTGTGGTCGATTTCGTCATCCGGAGTCATCCGGGCGAGTTTGCCGACGATCGGACCAAAAAAATGTGTCAAATTCATGCTTGGTGTAACGAGTGCGTGAATTGTGGCGCTCACGAGTAATTGAGTCACAAAGAGTTCACCTAAGGTTGTTTGATCCTGTAGGAACTCATTTTCAGGCTNAAATGTGTCAAATTCATGCTTGGTGTAACGAGTGCGTGAATTGTGGCGCTCACGAGTAATTGAGTCACAAAGGGTTCACCTAAGATTGTTTGATCCTGTAGGAACTCATTTTCAGGCCCTCTACATGTTGGTCCTTAGCCCTTGCAACTAGAAATTGAGTGCTTGAAACCACTCATGCGAGTTCTTCAANGGCTCTCTACATGTTGGTCCTTAGCCCTTGCAACTAGAAATTGAGTGCTTGGAACCACTCATGCGAGTTCTTAAAAAAAATGAGTCAAGAAGTGGTTTGAAGTTCTACGGGAGGTGGGCTCCATTGCTAGTCCGCTATGATGGTCAATAAGAACTCCTAAAACTAGATCTTAGGTTCTAAGAGTAGAAGACTAAGACCTCACTAAAAATGAGGTCAACAAAGATGTAGGAGAAGGGTCGGGGAAGGTGATATGGGGAGATACATCACCACCTCGGAACAGAATACAGCTGCAACATCACCCGTCCNTAGGAGACTAAGACCTCACTAAAAATGAGGTCAACAAAGATGTAGGAGAAGGGTCGGGGAAGGTGATATGGGAGGATACATCGCCACCTCGGAACAGAATACAACCGCAACATCACCCGTAATGGAATGCAGCCCTCGTAAGGAAAAAATAGAGACTTATGCAAAAATATGAAATAACTCACACAAAACATACCCCTAATTCAACACCCACACACATATATAATAGTTGATAGATAAAATAGGAAGGGAAGGCCTCTCCCCTATGGGCGGCAATCAAAAAAGGAAAAAAAGGAGGGGCAGCAATCAGAACAGGAAAGCGAGAGGCAACAATCAGAACAAAAAAGGGAGGTATGAGGAACGGGAGGGGAAAATTTTGCGACAAACTGATAAAGCGGAGGGGGGGGGATGGGGTCAATCCCGTTCCCTGGGTGTCAAGTGGTGTAGCTGAAAGTTGGTTTGATCCCCTTGCTGAACTCACCAACCGGTTCAGTGGGTCAAGCCCCGCGTCAGGGGGTGGGGTGTGGAGAGCAGCAAGAGGCAGTACGGGGGCAGTGAGAAAGAAGGGTTGTAATAGGGAAGATTGCAGTGAAAAACAGAAAACATTGTTGTCTTGGGGGTGGCTGGAGCAAGAAAGGACGTCGTGAAGCGACGAGGTGCAATGGAGGAAGGATAAATCACCATTTAGAAATTAAGATACAGCCAAAGCACCACTTGGAACCTTAGGATACAACCCTCGAAAGGAAGTAGAGACACGAGCGGCTACCCCGACACAACACACCAAAAATTGAATTCTCAAACCCTAATACAACACATATACAAAAAATGACTAAAAATGAACAAGGGATAATAGGAAAGAAAGCATAAGAGAGGAAAACTGGGTTATTTCGACACCTTCTATGGTATAATTTTTTATGGTACTGTAGCAGCTACAATACTGCGATATATTTCTATTGCGTTAAGTTCCCACATCAACAAGTTATAATCTATTGTGTGTTTTTCAAAGTCATAACTCATCAATATATGAATTGAATTTCAATGAAATGAGCAAGACAATGAATAATTTTCTTGTTATAATAAGGAGTAATTCTTGGTTCATTTCTTCATTTCAACTATCATTGACCCTAAAATTCTAAGAATTCTAGCCCATTGGTTGGAGTAGTAAAGTTATAATGTAAGTTCGATATACGCAACTAGAAGTCACAGGGTTCGCTACCGGTCGGNCAAGGGATAATAGGAAAGAAAGCATAAGAGAGGAAAACTGGGTTATTTCGACACCTTCTATGGTATAATTTTCTATGGTACTGTAGCAGCTACAATACTGCGATATATTTCTGTTGCGTTAAGTTCCCACGTCAACAAGTTATAATCTATTGTGTGTTTTTCAAAGTCATAACTCCATCAATATATGAATTGAATTTCAATGAAATGAGCAAAACAATGAATAATTTTCTTGTTATAATAAGGAGTGATTCTTGGTTCATTTCTTCATTTCAACTATCATTCACCCTAAAATTCTAAGAATTCTAGCCCATTGGTTGGAGTAGTAAAGTTATAATGTAAGTTCTATATGCGCAACTAGAAGTCACAGGGTTCGCTACCAGTCGCTTGTAAATCCATATGTTCAATTTTGTGTTTAATACTGTTCTTTGAATGTGGCTTGCTTTACATTCTACACTTGCAGTTTGTTCTTTCATTTAATCGTCTTCATATTCAAGAAAGCTTTTTTAACTGCTCCCTTTAAGTTCAATAAGCCCAACCAGTCAACATTTCCCCCACATAAATGCAATTATGAGAGTGTTGGAATTGCCAGTAATGTCANACTGCTCCCTTTAAGTTCAATAAGCCCAACCATTCAACATTTCCCCCACATAAATGCATTTATGACAGTGTTTGAATTGCCAATAATGTCAAAAAAAAAAGTATGTATGGTTAGCGTCCTAAGACACAACTGTTGCCTTCAAAACCACCACACCGCAAAAAAATAAAAATAAAAAATAAAATAAAATAAACACATGGAGGACTATCCATACAAGAAATCTTACAAGATATAGCATGATTCTCATTCATGCTAAAAAAAAGCATGCATAAGGCTGACCCACTTGATCACGAGCGTCGTTTATGAGTTATTCCCACGGTGCTAAGAAAAGTACATGGCTACACGGGTTTCGATCATCATGCTAAATATGTCACAAGCAATATTTCGAGTCACTGAGCTGTTGCGCCTCATGCCTGCGTACAAAGATATGATAACAACAACAAAACCATGAATTTTTCAATGGAGATTTAGGCATGGTAATTTTTTTTAATCTTTTTCTCTTCTTTTCTCACATCTTCTTTCATTTTTTGCCCTTTTTCTAGAAATATTTTCCTTCTCAATACTTTTTTATTGAGATAGTGAGATAAAGTTGAGGAAAAACATAGGGAAAGAAAGGCAGAGAGAATGAAAGGCGAAGAAGCCATGCATATAGATGGTGAGATAGAGGTGGTGTTGAAGTTTAAGAGCCAATAGTTTAGAAGTTACTAGTGGTGATTTGAGGTCGTCGATGAGGTGTGGTGGTGAGCTCAAAACTGCTAGAGTTGAAGGGTAAGTGTCAGGTAAAGGAAATAAGGCCAACTGTGGTTTTAATTTACCAAGATCTTTCGTCGGGTTGAGGTTGTGATTAGCTGACGGTTTGGGCAAGATATTTGAGAATAAGCATCTGAGGTTGTCACAATTGCAGGATCAAGAAAGTTAGTGTCGAAGCTTGCTGACATGTGGTAGAAGGCAGAGAGGCTTGGCGGCAACTCGGTGACTGACATGATCTGGAAGCTTGACGGAGAGCTCATCTCATGAAATCCTGTTCTTCACTGATTGTCAACTATCCCGTCAAGGCATCCAACAACGAGCACCTGTTATGAATTCCTTACTCCAAATTTGACGCCTTCTCTAGTGAACTCCCGTCGTGATATCTTGTACAGACAAAGCCTATTTATCGTCGATCATTTGAGTGGGAGAGAGGAGGAAGATAATAATTTATGGGCACGATCAACGAGATTCCAGGGTGACCATTGTTCAGCTTTTAGGTACCAAGGTTCATATTCTAATAACATGGTTATTTTCACTTCCAACCATTTCTGATGTCCATTAGTATAACGAAGTGATTTGAATCAAACAAACAAAACCAGTAGATTATTAATATCCCATTGATTGTATAGTTAATTTTCAAGAACTCCAAAGAAATAAAAGTAAAAGCGCTAAAATAAAAGTAAAAACGGTAAATATTCAAAGGCACCTTTCGATGCAGTGCTTCCCGTGCACCTCCTGGATAAAGAAGCACAAATGATTTCTGCTGAAGGAGCCTATATATGTTCATCGGCGAAACGGGTAATGCACCAAAGACATTCAATTCGTCAAAGCGAGAGAATTCTTGCCGTGAAGATTCTCTTATGTTTGAGAACAAAAATGGGTGTGCCATACCACGTATGATGATCCTTTTCTCCCTTAGGAATGCTTCATAAATAGAACTAAGTTCAAACCCCATCAACATATGATAACCCACTAACAAAACAGGGCCTTTATTTGGGACGCCACTGAGACCCTTCACTATTCTTCCATTTCCAAGGGTGGACAGCATTACTGGACCGATTGCAAGGTGGAATAATCTGAAATTAATCACCAAAACATGAAGAGAACTGTGAGATTAATTGAAAGAAGTAATGTCAAAACCCGTTTTCAAACTCAAATTCTAGTTAAATTGGATAGGTACCTATCCCCTTGCTCAAATGTTTTCCGAAATTCGCCTATTGTAGGAGGAAGATAATCTTCAACAAAGTCAATTTGTTTAGAACGCCGGTACATATTAACACCTTTAATGATAGTCAACATATTAATTCCATTTTCCTGGATTAAACAGCAAAAATTCAGTAACAGTATCAAACACATAGTCCATAATCAGTATATAATATATTTATTCAATAACATTTAAAATTGGGAACGAGAAACTTCAGAAGTGACAGCAGTAAGATAAAGAGTTAGTTTTATTTCAAACACCATTTCTCCTAAATTGTTTTCAATCAAACAAAATTATCATCGCTAAAACAAGCCGAATGAATTGTTATCAATACAGAAATGCTTATTGTCCCTTAAGAGACCCTAACACTCCCCAATTAATTTAAACAAACTAAAAATAAAAAAACACTCTCCTGCAATATATGGAGTACAGTTTTGAATTATCTAGATAAAACTAAGACTGGGAATACAACTTACAAAAAGTAATGCATGGCCGCTGTCCTTAAAATAGCGCACACGACAGTTTTTAAGTGAAGACCACAATCTTTCTGCTTCATCCTTGCTCGGTAGCAAGTTATCCTTCCCACTGAGTCATAAAAATTCAATTTTAGATCAGATATCATTGATTTCAAATTCGTAAGGATCACAAAAAAAAAAAAAGGTTGAGTTTGAGCAGGCCAAGTGCTTTTTTTTTTTTGTTCGGCTCTTTTGATTTTTTTTTCTTTGGAATTAGCTCGTCTTTGAAATGTCTCGTGAATAGCATTTTTGTGTTCGGTTAGATTCGGATTTGTTTGTTCGTTTCAACTTATGTTTAGCTTCAAATTTGCTAGAATGATCTGAGAAATAACAAAAAAAAAANGATTTGTTTGTTCGTTTCAACTTATGTTTAGCTTCAAATTTGCTAGAATGATCTGAGAAATAACAAAAAAAATTTTTAAATACAGCAGAAATAATCGATATAACAATGTTACAATACAACAACAACAACTGTTACAATATTATTAATTATTTAATTATTTAATTACTTTGAGCCAAAAAATTCGAAGACAATAAAAAAATATTGGGGTCAAACCAATCCGGGATATTTCTAGTCGAGTTCAAGTTAAGTTGACGTGTCAGGTCAATTTTTTAAACTCCTAATTTACATGACTTTTTCCATCTAGTCTTTCACTATGAAAAAAGATCATGAGTTCAATGTAAATTTGTTGGAAACAAATTGCTTTCTCTTATTGAGTTCGAATTCAAATAACCTGGCAAGTACTAGAACTTCTGCTTTTATTGCATGCAGACGAGAAGTGACATATGAGCTTGCTGATTTAAGAAGCTCAAGCTTCCAGATGAGTGTTTCCTTCGGCATAATGTCTGACAAATCCTAAAACATAGCATAAATTACACTCCTACACACTTCAACATCATGCAGAGAAAAGTAGATTTGATGAAAGCGAAGAGTTAATAAAAGGGGTTGAACATATGGCATAGCAGAAAATGTAAGATATTATGTAAAGATTTTTTTCCCTCATGTAAAACAATTATACGAGTTTTGTTTTGCCATTTTTAACAATCTAAGAATATTTCTTTCATGAATATCAAAACTATGAAGGCCTGATTCAAAAGCATCTCCCAATATAAAGCTTAAATAATCAGCCATCCAAGTACTATGGGAGGGCCTAAAAGGGTTTAACAAAATAGGGTAATAAATTTAACCAACAAAGAGCGGAGCATCATGGATATGCCAAAAGACTATAGAAATGGTAGGTTAACCTGTGTAGACCAAGCCTAATCAATGTGGCTATACTAGGTTTAGCATAAGCCTCAGACTCTATAAAATATTTGATTTAGTAGTCATACTCTTAAAATAGAAGCAAAATGATCCCATAATAAAAAATAATGAAAAGTAAAGTTATAAAGTTAACGGATTGTATTAAAAATAAAGATACTTTAAGAGCTCACACCTTAAAATTTTTACAAATATTTTTTACATTAGCCTTATTTGAGATATAACCCATCAATAATATTCTCAAAATATTTTGCTTCATGTTTAGATGCTCATGATAAAATTAATATATATTATATTTATAGATTTTTATAATTATCATTGATAAATTTCCTACAAGTTTTTCCATTTTAAAAAAGTTATTTATTAAAATTTATAAGAATTTCAAGATATAAATTCCTAAAACACTCTCATTTTTAAAACCACCCTTAAGTTTAACTTTAATTTTCACTATTTTTAATGCTAGGGCCATTTTAGCTCTTTTTAAGACAAGAAAAACAGATATTTTATCTGGCCTGAGATAAAAATGCAACTCTTAGTTCTTTTTTCAAATAAAATAAAAAATAAGAGAATTGTTTGAGAGCACAAGTGGCAACACAATGGGCAACACCCCCTTCCCCTTTCCATATGGCTAATATGGTTAAAATTATCATTTAAAAAATATTCTCCATGGTAATCAATCCATTTATATAATATTTTTTTAATAAAATATTTAAGTGGTTATAAAAAGCTGAAAAGGAGGAGCATGGCTGTGGAATGTTTTGGGAGATTCTCCTTTTTCATCCTATTATTTGGAAATTTTCAATTTTTAATGGACGCAATTAGAAGAAGCTGAAAAATCATGCATGAAAGTCACTTCAGTTTTAATTATTGAGTTAGAACAGTCGGATTTTTTTAATTCTCTGCCGAGAAAAAACGTATTCATCGTTGAGCTTGATTTTTTTTCCTTCACTCCCTCTATGTGTTTTTTTAACCTGAAAGGAAGATGACTTAGGGCTAAGGATTAAAGTAGAAGAGAACTATGAGGGGGAGGAAAAAGAAAAGGAGGAAATTCAAGAAGAGGAGAAACATAGAAAGGGCTATAGAATACTAATCAACCAACAAATTTTTAGAATTTCATTGCAGCTCCGACTGTTCCCTCAATAAAAAATTAAGAAAAAAACAAAGCTCTTTCAATTTCCTCCAATTCAAACAAAACTTTAAAGGAGAGGCAAGGAGAACATACTGAAAGCCTGGGTAACAAAGCTATAAGCCTTTTTGACAATTCGTCAAGAGTTTGCTGGGGAGAAAGGCCATCAGGAACAGTAGCCATGGCCATCTTCACAGGATCGCCTGTATTGAAAGAGCTGAATAATCAAATATAAAATGGAGGCATCAAGTTATATTGCATTATTCATACGAAAAAATATATGCTTTAATTTGGGTATAATTTTATAATGTTTCCCTTTTCCAATATGTAGAACTACTTCATGCCTTAAATGACAATTGTTTAGGCAATACGGAGGAAGAATTGATTTTTCTATGTGTACTCTCTTCACTGAAGACAGCAAGAAGACACAATGCTCCAAAATTTAACAAATGAATAACGAAAAGAAAAAAAAAAGTGTTAAAAGAATCCCCTAATTTTTTGTAGGGATCATTTTAGTCACTGAGTTTATGAAAGTGTGACAATATAGTCCCCGGATTCTTTAATATTGGCTGAAAAAATCCCCGCGGAGGCTATTTTATTANGTAGAACTACTTCATGCCTTAAATGACAATTGTTTAGGCAATACGGAGGAAGAATTGATCTTTCTATGTGTACAGCAAGAAGACACGACGCTCCAAAATTTAACAAATGAATAACGAAAAGAAAAAAAAAAGTGTTAAAAGAATCCCCTAATTTTTTGTAGGGATCATTTTAGTCACTGAGTTTATGAAAGCGTGACAATTTAGTCCCCGGATTCTTTAATATTGGCTGAAATAATCCCCACGGAGGCTATTTTATTACAAATTTGATAAAGCTTGAAAACTAATTTGACACTTTTATAGGCTCGGGGACTAAAATTGTCCTATGTAAACAGTCAGGAAACTACTTTTCAGAGGACTACTTTGGCACTTTACTTGAAAAAGAACGAGTTCATTTGTTATAATTCAAGAGTCATATTTNGGCTATAGAATACTAATCAACCAACAAATTTTTAGAATTTCATTGCAGCTCCCACTGTTCCTCAATANCGATTCCGGCGGCCGACAGCTTCTTACGGGCGACCCCCAAACGCAACTCCCCCCTTTTAAACGCCGACAATAGGATCTAGATGTTTTATCTCATCAAGCTCCTAAGACAAATTTCAAGCCTGGGGTTCATCCCTCCTGCCATGACCCGAAGCTTGGAATTAACTAAAGTGGAAACAGACGGTTAGAAAGTGAGAACTAAGTTTTCTATATTTATTTACTTAACAAATGAAAAGGCCACTGATCAAATGGAATGGATTCATATCATCATTTCTTACTCCCTTCAATTCTCCAGATCTCGGTCAAGGCTAATCTCCCTCTATGTTTCATCCTCAATATCAACAAGACTCCACTGAAGTCGACGGATCTCTCGGTGTATCTCTTCTCGGGTAGGCTTGGGCATGTATTCCCTTAATGCCATGGTTAGGGTTTGGAGTGGTAGGTGAAAGAAGGCGAAAACCCCATGACAAATGCTAGGAAACACTATGAAAAGAGTAAGGTTAGGCTGATTATGATATCAAATGATACTATCGTTAACCCGAACCACATTAGGAAAAATATATATTATTACCGGAAACAAATAGGTAGTGACAATCAGAACATTAGAAAGGAAAATTACAACAAACACGACGCAAATTCACGCTAGGGCTCGAGTGATGGGTGGCGTATGTCGGCTGAGTGGTTGGGGAGCTGGGGTAGATGGTTAAAATGGAGTTATAGGTGGTTGGGACAGCCAAAGGAGGGCCCATAATCATGTTGGCAGTGAAGCGGAATGCTGGGACAGCAAGGGCAGAAGGTTAGGTGGTGAGCGGAGTGGCAAGACACAACAGGAAAAGGCTAGAACAACCAGGGGACGACAGGAAAAGAAAAGGGTTTATTGTTTTCCGGATGACGAAAGCGAAGGGGCAAATCGGAGAAAAAAAAATTTATTAGCACTGAATTAGGGTTTATAACACGACACAAACTGGAAAAGAAATTGCAACGTACACTAATCTACAACTAGGGCCATAAAAGAAGTTCTGAGGCAATGATGGTGACCGTGAAGGGGTTGTAGAAGTGGAGGGGAAGGAACTATGAGAGAAAGAAGAGGTTGCAGTAGTGGTTAGGGAAGGTGGGGGAAGGACATACGGTTGACTGAAAGGCTGGATAGCAGGAGGGAGGGCAGGAAAATCGACGACACAACTAGGGAAAGGCATGGGTTGGTTGGTAACAGGGTTCGGAAGGCTAGGGGAGTGCAGGTGGACAACTGGAAGGCTGGGCAGCAGATTCTAGAAGGTTGGACAGCTGGTTTAAGGTAGTAGATGTGGCGGTAGGCCAGCTAGCAAGGAAGGGAATGGTCGACAGCTATGGAAGATGTAGGAAAAGGGTCGGGGAAGGTGATATGGGAGGATACATCACCACCTCGAAACAGGATACAACCGCAACATCACCCGTCCTAGAATGCAGCCCTCGTAAGGAAAAAAATAGAGACTTATGCAAAAATATGAAATAACTCACACAAAACATACCCCTAATTCAATACCCACACACATATATAATAGTTGATAGATAAAATAGGAGGGAAGGCCTCTCCCGTATGGGCGGCAATCAAAAAAGCAATCAGAACAGGAAAGCAAGAGGCAACACTCAGAACAAAAAAGGGAGGTATGAGGATGGGAGGGGAAATTTTGGCGACAAACTGATAGGGCGGAAGGAGGGGAGGGGGGGGAGATGGGGTCAATCCCGTCCCTGGGTGTCAAGTGGTGTAGCTGAAAGTTGGTTTGATCCCCTTGCTGAACTCACCAACCGGTTCAGTGGGTCAAGCCCTGCGTTTGGGGGTGGGGTGTGGAGAGCAGCAAGAGGCAGTGCGGGGGCAGTGAGAAAGAAGGGCTGTAATAGGGAAGATTGCAGTGAAAAATAACAAACATTGTTGTCTTGGGGGTGGCTGGAGCAAGAAAGGACGTCGTGAAGCGACGAGGTGCAATGGAGGAAGGATAAATCACCATTTAGAAATTAAGATACAACCAAAGCACCACTTGGAACCTTAGAATACAACCCTCGAAAGGAAGGAGAGACACCAGTGCCTACCCCGACACAACACACCAAAAATTGAATTCTAAAACCCTAATACAACACATATATAGAAAATGACTAAAAATGAACAAGGGATAATAGGAAAGAAAGCATAAGAAAGGAAAATTGGGTTATTTCGACACCTATGGTATAATTTTCTATGGTACTGTAGCAGCTACAATACTGCGATATATTTCTATTGCGTTAAGTTCCCACGTCAACAAGTTATAATCTATTGTGTGTTTTTCAAAGTCATAACTCCATCAATATATGAATTGAATTTCAATGAAATGAGCAAAACAATGAATAATTTTCTTGTTATAATAAGGAGTGATTCTTGGTTCATTTCTTCATTTCAACTATCATTCACCCTAAAATTCTAAGAATTCTAGCACATTGGTTGGAGTAGTAAAGTTCTAATAATTCTTAGTGCAGAGGGTAAGTTCTATATGCGCAACTAGAAGTCCCAGGGTTCGCTACCAGTCGCTTGTTAATCCATATCTTCAATTTTGTGTTTAATATTGTTCTTTGAATGTGGCTTGCTTTACATTCTACACTTGCATTTTGTTCTTTCATTTAATCATCTTCATATTCAAGAAAGCTTTTTTAACTGCTCCCTCCCTTTAAGTTCAATAAGCCCAACCATTCAACATTTCCCCCACATAAATGCATTTATGACAGTGTTGGAATTGCCAATAATGTCAAAAAAAAATTATGTATGGTCAGCGGCCTAAGACACAAGTGTTGCCTTCAAAACCACCACACCGTAAAAAAATAAAAATAAAAAATAAAATAAAATAAACACATGGAGGACCATCCATACAAGAAAACTTACAAGATATAGCATGATTCTCATTCATGCTAAAAAAAAGCATGCATAAGGCTGACCCACTTGATCACGAGCGTCGTTTATGAGTTATTCCCACGGTGCTAAGAAAAGTACATGGCTACACGGGTTTCGATCATCATGCTAAATATGTCACAAGCAATATTTCGAGTCACTGAGCTGTTGCGCCTCATGCCTGCGTACAAAGATATGATAACAACAACAAAACCATGAATTTTTCAATGGAGATTTAGGCATGGTAATTTTTTTTTTTAATCTTTTTCTCTTCTTTTCTCACATCTTCTTTCATTTTTTGTCCTTTTTCTAGAAATATTTTCCTTCTCAATACTTTTTTATTGAGATAGTAAGAGAAAGTTGAGGAAAAACATAGAGAAAGAAAGACAGAGAGAATGAAAGGCAAAGAAGCCATGAATATAGATGGTGAGATAGAGGTGGTGTTGAAGTTTAAGAGCCAATAGTTTAGAAGTTACTAGTGGTGATTTGAGGTCGTCGATGAGGTTTGGTGGTGAGCTCAAAATTGCTAGAGTTGAAGGGTAAGTGTCAGGTAAAGGAAATAAGGCCAACTGTCAAGGGTTGTGGTCTACCAAGATCTTTCGTCGGGTTGAGGTTGTGATTAGCTGACGGTTTGGGCAAGATATTTGAGAATAAGCATCTGAGGTTGTCACAATTGCAGGATCAAGAAAGTTAGTGTCGAAGCTTGCTGACATGTGGTAGAAGGCAGAGAGGCTTGGCGGCAACTCGGTGACTGACATGATCTGGAAGCTTGACGGAGAGCTCATCTCATGAAATCCTGTTCTTCACTGATTGTCAATTATCCCGTCAAGGCATCCAACAATGAGCACCTGTTATGAATTCCTCAGTCCAAAATTGACGCCTTCTCTAGTGAACTCCCGTCGTGATATCTTGTACAGACCAAGCCTATTTATCGTCGATCATTTGAGTGGGAGAGAGGAGGAAGATAATAATTTGTGGGCACGATCAACGAGATTCTAGGGTGACCATTGTTCAGCTTTTAGGTACCAAGGTTCATATTCTAATAACACGGTTATTTTCACTTCCAACCATTTCTGATGTCCATTAGTATAACGAAGTGATTTGAATCAAACAAACAAAACCAGTAGATTATTAATATTCCATTGATTGTATAGTTAATTTTCAAGAACTCCAAAGAAATAAAAGTAAAAGCGGTAAATATTCAAAGGCACCTTTCGATGCAGTGCTTCCCGTGCACCTCCTGGATAAAGAAGCACAAATGATTTCTGCTGAAGGAGCCTATATATGTTCATCGGCGAAACGGGTAATGCACCAAAGACATTCAATTCATCAAAGCGAGAGAATTCTTGCCGTGAAGATTCTCTTATGTTTGAGAACAAAAATGGGTGTGCCATACCACGTATGATGATCCTTTTCTCCCTTAGGAATGCTTCATAAATAGAAGAAAGTTCAAAACCCATCAACATATGATAACCCACTAACAAAACAGGGCCTTTATTTGGGACGCCACTGAGACCCTTCACTATTCTTCCATTTCCAAGGGTGGACAGCATTACTGGACCGATTGCAAGGTGGAATAATCTGAAATTAATCACCAAAACATGAGGAGAACTGTGAGATTAATTGAAAGAAGTAATGTAAAAAAAAAAAACCCGTTTTCAACCTCAAATTCTAGTTAAATTGAATAGGTACCTATCGCCTTGCTCAAATGTTTTCCGAAATTCGCCTATTGTAGGAGGAAGATAATCTTCAACAAAGTCAATTTGTTTAGAACGCCGGTACATATTAACACCTTTAATGATAGTCAACAAATTAATTCCATTTTCCTGGATTAAACAGCAAAAATTCAGTAACAGTAACAAACACATAGTCCATAATCAGGATATAATATATTTATTCAATAACATTTAAAATTGGGAACAAGAAACTTCAGAAGTGACAACAGTAAGATAAGGAGTTAGTTTTATTTCAAACACCATTTCTCCTAAATTGTTTTCAATCAAACAAAATAATCATCGCTAAAACAATGAATTTTTATCAATACAGAAATGCTTATTGTCCCTGAAGAGACCCTAACACTCCCCAATTAATTTAAACAAAATAAAAATAAAAAAATATTCTCCTACAATATATGGAGTACAGTTTTGAATTATCTAGATAAAACTAAGACTGGGAATACAACTTACAAAAAGTAATGCATGGCCGCTGTCCTTAAAATAGCGCACACGACAGTTTTTAAGTGAAGACCACAATCTTTCTGCTTCATCCTTGCTCGGTAGCAAGTTATCCTTCCCACTGAGTCATAAAAATTCAATTTTAGATCAGATATCATTGATTTCAAATTCGTAAGGATCACAAAAAAAAAAAAAAGTTGAGTTTGAGCAGGCCAAGTGCTTTTTTTTGTTCGGCTCTTTTGATTTTTTTTTCTTTGGAATTAGCTCGTCTTTGAAAGGTCTCGTGAATAGCATTTTTGTGTTCGGTTAGATTCGGATTTGTTTATTCGTTTCAACTTATGTTTAGCTTCAAATTTACTAGAATCATATGAGAAATAACAAAACATTTTTTTTAAATACAGCAGAAATAATCAATATAACAATGTTACAATACAACAACAACAACTGTTACAATATTATTAATTATTTAATTACTTTGAGCCAAAAAATTCAAAGACAATAAAAAAATATTATGGTCAAACCAATCCAGGATATTTCTAGTCGAGTTCAAGTTAAGTTGACGTGTCAGGTCAATTTTTTAAACTCCTAATTTACATGACTTTTTCCATCTAGTCTTTCACTTACCAACTAAACAATTGATGGATGAAAAAAGATCATGAGTTCCATGTGAATTTGTTGGAAACAAATTGCTTTCTCTTATTGAGTTCGAAATCAAATAACCTGGCAAGTACTAGAACTTCTGCTTTTACTGCATGCAGACGAGAAGTGACATAAGAGCTTGCTGAATTAAGAAGCTCAAGCTTCCAGATGAGTGTTTCCTTCGGTATAATGTCTGACAAATCCTAAAACATAGCATAAATTACACTCCTGCACACTTCAATATCATGCAGAGAAAAGTAGATTTGATGAAAGCGAAGAGTTAATAAAAGGGGTTGAACATATGGCATAGCAGAAAATGTAAGATGTTATGTAAAGATTTTTTTCCCTCATGTAAAACAATTATACGAGTTTTGTTTTGCCATTTTTAACAATCTAAGAATATTTCTTTCATGAATATCAAAACTATGAAGGCCTGATTCAAAAGCATCTCCCAATATAAAGCTTAAATAATCAGCCATCCAAGTACTATGGGAGGGCCTAAAAGGGTTTAACAAAATAGGGTAATAAATTTAACCAACAAAGAGCGGAGCATCATGGATATGCCAAAAGACTATAGAAATGGTAGGTTAACCTGTGTAGACCAAGCCTAATCAATGTGGCTATACTAGGTTTAGCATAAGCCTCAGACTCTATATAATATTTGATTTAGTAGTCATACTCTTAAAATAGAAGCAAAATGATCCCATAATAAAAAATAATGAAAAGTAAAGTTATAAAGTTAACGGATTGTATTAAAAATAAAGATACTTTAAGAGCTCACACCTTAAAATTTTTACAAATATTTTTTACATTAGCCTTATTTGAGATATAACCCATCAATAATATTCTCAAAATATTTTGCTTCATGTTTAGATGCTCATGATAAAATTAATATATATTATATTTATAGATTTTTATAATTATCATTGATAAATTTCCTACAAGTTTTTCCATTTTAAAAAAGTTATTTATTAAAATTTATAAGAATTTCAAGATATAAATTCCTAAAACACTCTCATTTTTAAAACCACCCTTAAGTTTAACTTTAATTTTCACTATTTTTAATGCTAGGGCCATTTTAGCTCTTTTTAAGACAAGAAAAACAGATATTTTATCTGGCCTGAGATAAAAATGCAACTCTTAGTTCTTTTTTCAAATAAAATAAAAAATAAGAGAATTGTTTGAGAGCACAAGTGGCAACACAATGGGCAACACCCCCTTCCCCTTTCCATATGGCTAATATGGTTAAAATTATCATTTAAAAAATATTCTCCATGGTAATCAATCCATTTATATAATACTTTTTTAATAAAATATTTAAGTGGTTATAAAAAGCTGAAAAGGAGGAGCATGGCTGTGGAATGTTTTGGGAGATTCTCCTTTTTCATCCTATTATTTGGAAATTTTCAATTTTTAATGGACGCAATTAGAAGAAGCTGAAAAATCATGCATGAAAGTCACTTCAGTTTTAATTATTGAGTTAGAACAGTCGGATTTTTTTAATTCTCTGCCGAGAAAAAACGTATTCATCGTTGAGCTTGATTTTTTTTCCTTCACTCCCTCTATGTGTTTTTTTAACCTGAAAGGAAGATGACTTAGGGCTAAGGATTAAAGTAGAAGAGAACTATGAGGGGGAGGAAAAAGAAAAGGAGGAAATTCAAGAAGAGGAGAAACATAGAAAGGGCTATAGAATACTAATCAACCAACAAATTTTTAGAATTTCATTGCAGCTCCCACTGTTCCTCAATAAAAAAATAAGAAAAAAACAAAGCTCTTTCAATTTCCTCCAATTCAAACAAAACTTTAAAGGAGAGGCAAGGAGAACATACTGAAAGCCTGGGTAACAAAGCTATAAGCCTTTTTGACAATTCGTCAAGAGTTTGCTGGGGAGAAAGGCCATCAGGAACAGTAGCCATGGCCATCTTCACAGGATCGCCTGTATTGAAAGAGCTGAATAATCAAATATAAAATGGAGGCATCAAGTTATATTGCATTATTCATACGAAAAAATATATGCTTTAATTTGGGTATAATTTTATAATGTTTCCCTTTTCCAATATGTAGAACTACTTCATGCCTTAAATGACAATTGTTTAGGCAATACGGAGGAAGAATTGATCTTTCTATGTGTACTCTCTTCACTGAAGACAGCAAGAAGACACAATGCTCCAAAATTTAACAAATGAATAACGAAAAGAAAAAAAAAAGTGTTAAAAGAATCCCCTAATTTTTTGTAGGGATCATTTTAGTCACTGAGTTTATGAAAGTGTGACAATATAGTCCCCGGATTCTTTAATATTGGCTGAAAAAATCCCCGCGGAGGCTATTTTATTACAAATTTGAAAAAGTTTGAAAACTAATTTGACACTTTTATAGGCTCGGGGACTAAAATTGTCCTATGTAAACAGTCAGGAAACTACTTTTCAGAGGACTACTTTGGCACTTTACTTGAAAAAGAACGAGTTCAATTGTTATAATTCAAGAGTCATATTTGCCTTTTTATAAGACAGTTATTCCATTTTGTGTCCTGTGAAAGGACTACTTACATAGTTATATGAAGTTCAGAAAATTAAGGACAAAAATCAAATTAATTTAAAGGTCAATTGCAGATACCATCCATGTCTATATATTGATAACTTCCAGTAAGTATTCTAATATTCAAACACTCACTAACCTGAATGCACCTTTGCTTATTATGATGAAGTTAAAGATCAAGCAGGGAATGATTACCAAATGATGCAGCATACTATAATAGAAAATGATTTTCATAATAAATTGATGAAGATAAAGATCATGCAGGGAATGCATACTATTACCAACATTTGGATCCCTATAACAAAGTTAAAACAATAAATCACAATGATATTTTCTTATTGCATATTACTATTAATGAGGGAAATAATTCATTCTACTTTCCAAATAGAATTAGTGCATAAATTGAAAATTTCAAATAACAAATCAAGAAAGGAAATATAAATACTATGTATTCCTAATTAAGAAAATATAAATAATAAATATAGAATATCTTGATTTTTTATTTTTCAATTTTAAAACGATAGCACACAACCACAAATTGTTGTGTATATGTCATGGAGATCTAGCTTGTTGCAAAAAATTGAGAATTGAAAGATTAGGGCTCTAAAAGTTTGCATGTTGGCTCTCCTTAGATCATAACCCATGCTCTCTTGAGAGAGTTTTGATATGTTTCAGGTCAAACTTTTAGACGGTTGACTCGATTATACATAAAACACTATTCAAAGAATTCAAGCCTCTATGATTAATTATCTTTCCCAATAACTAAAATAACTTTGTTATTGAAGTTAATCGTCAATGAACCAATTGTTTAGAATATAATAACAATAATTTATTTTAGATTAAGAAATTACCCATGCTACTTTAGAGCAGATGAGGATGAGAAATAAAGATCAATATAACAAGCTCATATGATTCCATCAACTTAGATTGTTATGATCTCTGATCTACTTAATTAGTATAATTAGTCCACCCAACTTGAGCGAGGCATTCTTACCGATAGTCATGAGCTGCATCATTCAAGGGAGCATTGTAAATCTAGAACGAATTTTATCAAAAGAAATGATTTCAAGTTGACCTTATCTAACAAAATACCTTTTTCCCTTTCAACTGCGCCATATAATTGAAAAGTCAAAGAGATGGGTAAATATGAAGCATAAAAGCTTTGGTAGTAAGTGTAATATAATAATGTTATTTTGCGGCAAATCACCCGGATAAATGGCTCTGACTAAAATTATTTTGTATTTTGCAACAAAATCGTATAGTCGGAGGACTTAAGTCACATTAATAAGTCACATTCTTACTAATGTGAAATATTTGGAGAGAAATTATATAACATTACATCTTTGTGAACTTATATTAATCTTAAATTTGTCACATTCAATAAATTGGTATGAAGGTGGGTGAATTTTATTTTTCACCTTAGGTGGTACATTTCAATTAAACATTTTTAAATTGAAAAATTTATNGAGTCATAAAAATTCAATTTTAGATCAGATATCATTGATTTCAAATTCGTAAGGATCACAAAAAAAAAAAAAAGTTGAGTTTGAGCAGGCCAAGTGCTTTTTTTTGTTCGGCTCTTTTGATTTTTTTTTCTTTGGAATTAGCTCGTCTTTGAAAGGTCTCGTGAATAGCATTTTTGTGTTCGGTTAGATTCGGATTTGTTTATTCGTTTCAACTTATGTTTAGCTTCAAATTTACTAGAATCATATGAGAAATAACAAAACATTTTTTTTAAATACAGCAGAAATAATCAATATAACAATGTTACAATACAACAACAACAACTGTTACAATATTATTAATTATTTAATTACTTTGAGCCAAAAAATTCAAAGACAATAAAAAAATATTATGGTCAAACCAATCCAGGATATTTCTAGTCGAGTTCAAGTTAAGTTGACGTGTCAGGTCAATTTTTTAAACTCCTAATTTACATGACTTTTTCCATCTAGTCTTTCACTTACCAACTAAACAATTGATGGATGAAAAAAGATCATGAGTTCCATGTGAATTTGTTGGAAACAAATTGCTTTCTCTTATTGAGTTCGAAATCAAATAACCTGGCAAGTACTAGAACTTCTGCTTTTACTGCATGCAGACGAGAAGTGACATAAGAGCTTGCTGAATTAAGAAGCTCAAGCTTCCAGATGAGTGTTTCCTTCGGTATAATGTCTGACAAATCCTAAAACATAGCATAAATTACACTCCTACACACTTCAATATCATGCAGAGAAAAGTAGATTTGATGAAAGCGAAGAGTTAATAAAAGGGGTTGAACATATGGCATAGCAGAAAATGTAAGATATTATGTAAAGATTTTTTTCCCTCATGTAAAACAATTATACGAGTTTTGTTTTGCCATTTTTAACAATCTAAGAATATTTCTTTCATGAATATCAAAACTATGAAGGCCTGATTCAAAAGCATCTCCCAATATAAAGCTTAAATAATCAGCCATCCAAGTACTATGGGAGGGCCTAAAAGGGTTTAACAAAATAGGGTAATAAATTTAACCAACAAAGAGCGGAGCATCGTGGATAGGCCAAAAGACTAAAGAAATGGTAGGTTAACTTGTGTAGACCAAACCTAATCAATGTGGCTATACTAGGTTTAGCATAAGCCTCAGACTCTATAAAATATTTGATTTAGTAGTCATACTCTTAAAATAGAAGCAAAATGATCCCATAATAAAAAATAATGAAAAGTAAAGTTATAAAGTTAACGGATTGTATTAAAAATAAAGATACTTTAAGAGCTCACACCTTAAAATTTTTACAAATATTTTTTACATTAGCCTTATTTGAGATATAACCCATCAATAATATTCTCAAAATATTTTGCTTCATGTTTAGATGCTCATGATAAAATTAATATATATTATATTTATAGATTTTTATAAAAAGCTGAAAAGGAGGAGCATGGCCATGTCGAATGTTTTGGGAGATTCTCCTTTCTCATCTTATTATTTGGAAATTTTCAATTTTTAATGGACGCAATTAGAAGAAGCTGAAAAATCATGCATGAAAGTCACTTCTGTTTTAATTATTGAGTTAGAACAGTCGGATTTTTTTAATTCTCTGCCGAATAAAAAACGTATTCACCGTTGATCTTGATTTTTTTTCCTTCACTCCCTCTATGTGTTTTTTTAACCTGAAAGGAAGATGACTTCGGGCTAAGGATTAAAGTAGAAGAGAACTATGAGGGGGAGGAAAAAGAAAGGGAGGAAATTCAAGAAGAGGAGAAACATAGAAAGGGCTATAGAATACTAATCAACCAACAAATTTTTAGAATTTCATTGCAGCTCCCACTGTTCCTCAATAAAAAATTAAGAAAAAAACAAAGCTCTTTCAATTTCCTCCAATTCAAACAAAACTTTAAAGGAGAGGCAAGGAGAACATACTGAAAGCCTGGGTAACAAAGCTATAAGCCTTTTTGACAATTCGTCAAGAGTTTGCTGGGGAGAAAGGCCATCAGGAACAGTAGCCATGGCCATCTTCACAGGATCGCCTGTATTGAAAGAACTGAATAATCAAATATAAAATGGAGGCATCAAGTTATATTGCATTATTCATATGAAAAAATATATGCTTTAATTTGGGTATAATTTTATAATGTTTCCCTTTTCCAATATGTAGAACTACTTCATGCCTTAAATGACAATTGTTTAGGCAATACGGAGGAAGAATTGATCTTTCTATGTGTAATCTCTTCACTTAAGACAGCAAGAAGACACAACGCTCCAAAATTTAACAAATGAAGAAAAAAAAATGTGTTAAAAGAATCCCTTAATTTTTTGTAGGGATAATTTTAGTCACTGAGTTTATGAAAGCGTGACAATTTAGTCCCTGGATTCTTTAATATTGGCTGAAATAATCCCCACAGAGGCTATTTTATTCCAAATTTGAAAAAGTTTGAAAACTAATTTGACACTTTTATAGGCTCGGGGACTAAAATTGTCCTATGTAACAGTCAGGAAACTACTTTTCAGAGGACTACTTTGGCACTTTACTTGAAAAAGAATGAGTTCAATTGTCATAATTCAAGAGTCATATTCNTCCATTGTGTCCTATTGATTGTCATATTTTCATTTGATTCTAATAAGATCATTTTTTATACAATATGCCCAAGTATTTTTAGGTCTACATCTGTCTTTCTTAACATAAAAAGAATCTAAAACATATATTCTCTTAACAGGATCATCAGATGTTCGATATTTAATGTGACCAAATCATCTAAGACGACTCTCTAATCTTGTCTGCCTCCATAATTCAAGTTTAGCTTAAATGCATTCTCTAGTCTTAACCACAAGAAGGATATCATCAGTGAAAAACATACACCATGATAAATCCTCCTGTAAATGTCCAGTAATTGCATCCATAACTACAACAAAAAGATATGGGTTTAAAACCGATCCCTAATGTAATCCAATTGAAATAGAAAAATACTTGGTCAATTCTCCTTCTATTTGAACACAAGTAACAGCTCTAGTATACTTATCTTTAATTACTTTTAAGTCATATCAACATCTTTCTTCTCTAGAACTCTCTAAAGAACTTCTCTTGAAACATTATCACAAGTTTTTTCTAAATCAATAAAAGTTTTATGTAAATCCTCGATATTCTCTTTGTAAATCTCCATCAAACCTCTCAAAAATGTATAGCTTCCATAGAAGTCATGCCCAACAAAAATCCAAATTGATTATGAGAAATTTTTGTAACACATCTTAACATATGGTTGATTACCCTCTCCCATAACTTTAAAGTATGACACATTAAATTAATTCATCTATAATTTGCACTCTCGTGCATCCCCATTAATCTTAAAAATAGGGACCATNGTAAATTCTCCTTCTATTTGAACACAAGTAACAGCTCTAGTATACATATCTTTAATTACTTTTAAGTCATATAAACGTCTTTCTTCTCTAGAACTCTCTAAAGAACTTCTCTTGGAACCTTATCATAAGCTTTTTCTAAATCAATAAAAGTTTTATGTAAATCCTCGATATTCTCTTTGTAAATCTCCATCAAACCTCTCAAAAATGTATAGCTTCCATAGAAGTCATGCCCAACAAAAATCCAAATTGATTATGAGAAATTTTTGTAACACATCTTAACATATGGTCGAATACCCTCTCTCATAACTTTAAAGTATGACACATTAAATTAATTCATCTATAATTTGCACTCTTGTGCATCCCCATTAATCTTAAAAATAGGGACCAAAATACTCTTCCTCCACTCAAGCATCTGTTTAGTTTTTAAAATAATATTAAAGAATTTGATAAGCCAAAAAACTCTCAAATCTCCTAAAAATATTCACATTACAATTGGGATATGATCAAATTCTACCGATTTTTCACCTTTGATTTTCTTTAAAACCTCCTCAACATTTTTTTACTAATAAGATGGTAAAAATAAAATATTTTATTATTAATAATAATATTAAGATCACTAAGGTCGATCCTTCTTTCAGAAACTTCATTGAAAATTTTATCAAAATAGCTCAACCACCTAGATTGAATATCTTTCTATAAAAAAACACTTTTACTTGAGTTATACTTTTACTTCTATTTTTTCTTTGTTTAGCTAGTTTATACATAANTATTAAGATCACTAAGGTCGATCGTTCTTTCAGAAACTTCATTGAAAAGTTTATCAAAATAGCTCAACCACCGAGATTGAATATCTTTCTATAAAAAAACACTTTTACTTGAGTTATATTTTTACTTCTATTTTCTCTTTGTTTAGCTAGTTTATACATATTTTTCACTTCTTTAGTATTTAAGCTATCATAAAAATCACTAAAAGTGAAATTTTTAAGTCACAAATTGTTCTTTTAGACTCCCTAAGGATCCACTTTATATTTTTCTCAATTTTCTAAGCTTTTACATTTAAACCAATTTTTATAACACAATTTCTTATATTTTATCTTTTCTTGCACATATTAATCCACCGCAAACTACTTTCATTTATAAAAAAAATTTCCTTTTGATTCACCAAATACATCTTTTGCCCCTTGCTTAATAGTATTTGTTAATAAATCCTACATAGAAATTGTTTTTTTATGAACATTTCAAATATTGAAATTTTGAAGTTTACTAAAAAAAATACTTTAATTTGTGTCTTTTAAGTGCCCTCATCTAACTTTATGACAATGATTCCTAGTATTCTTTACAAATCTTGATCTGAAAATCCATAAGTAATAATCGATATTAAGTATTTAAATTCTCACTTGGAATGACCTTACAAATCTTTACATTATCCATGATCTCTTCTTCACATAAGAAGATAATCAATTTGTTNATATTCACATTACAATTGGGATATGATCAAATTCTACCGATTTTTCACCTTTGATTTTCTTTAAAGCCTCCTTAACATCTTTTTACTAATAATATAGTAAAAATAAAATATTTTATTATTAATAATAATATTAAGATCACTAAGGTCGATCGTTCTTTCAGAAACTTCATTGAAAAGTTTATCAAAATAGCTCAACCACCTATATTGAATATTTTTCTATAAAAAACAATTTTACTTCAGTTATATTTTTACTTCTATTTTCTCTTTGTTTAGCTAGTTTATACATACTTTCCACCTTTTTTTAGTATTTAAGCTATCATAAAAATCACTAAAAGTGAAATTTTTAAGTCGCAGATTGTTCTCTTAGACTTCCTAAGGGTCCACCTTATATTTTTCTCAATTCTCTAAGCTTTTACATTTAAACCAATTTTTATAACAGAGTTTCTTATATTTTATCTTTTCTTGCACCTTATTAATCCATCGCAAACTACTTTCATTTATAAAAAATTTTCCTTTTGATTCACCAAGTACATCTTTTGCCCCTTGCTTAATAGTGTTTGTTAATAAATCCTACATAGAAATTGCTTTGTTATGAACATTTCAAATCTTGAAATTTTGAAATTTACTAAAAAATACTTTAATTTGTGTCTTTTAAGTGCCCTCATATAACTTTATGACAATGATTCCTAGTCTTCTTTACAAATCTTGATATGAAAATCCATAACTCNGCTATCATAAAAATCACTAAAAGTGAAATTTTTAAGTCACAAATTGTTCTTTTAGACTCCCTAAGGATCCACCTTATATTTTTCTCAATTCTCTAAGCTTTTACATTTAATCCAATTTTTATAACACAATTTCTTATATTTTATCTTTTCTTGCACATATTAATCCACCGCAAACTACTTTCATTTATAAAAAAAATTTCCTTTTGATTCACCAAATACATCTTTTGCCCCTTGCTTAATAGTGTTTGTTAATAAATCCTACATAGAAATTGCTTTTTTATGAACATTTCAAATATTGAAATTTTGAAGTTATCAAAAAAAATACTTTAATTTGTCTTTTAAGTGCCCTCATCCAACTTTATGACAATGATTCCTAGTATTCTTTACAATNCCATAACTCATAATCGATATTAAGTATTTAAATTCTCACTTGGAATGACCTTACAAATCTTTACATTATCCACGATCTCTTCTTCATATAAGAAGATAATCAATTTGTGTTTTATTAGATCCATTTTTATAAGTAAAAATATGTTCATTAATTTTCTTAAATAAAGTATTAATAATAACTAAATCATATGCTAAAACAAAATCTAATATGACTCTACCTCTTTTAATGAGTGTTAAGATAATTCATCTAAAGATGAAGTCTTTTTAACTTGTGATGCCAAGGACACAAAGGATCAAAACTCAAGGGATGGGTGCTAGAAACTTAACCTACAGGCGAGAAAACCCGATTTACAAAGAGTTCCCATTTTGATATTTCCTTTTCTTTTTTATTTTTTTTTTAATTTTATTATTTTTTTTTTTTGTAAGAGGCCTTGTAAGCCATATGTAAATATTTGATAAAATAAAAGTTATGGTATTCATTGAAGAGCATCTATTTTCCATCCCTTGATGACAAGTTAGTTATATTAACCTAAGTACATGGGTTTAAACACGATTCTTTAACATAAATCAGGTAGAGTCCAACATTTGTGATATGGTCAATTGGATTTGAGGCCTTCTTGAGAACACACACACATTATGTTTGAGCTTTGGACATTGAAAGGGGGGTTAAAATTTTCAAAAATGACTGTGTGCTTCTCAAAGAGGGATGATTTAAATTTGTTTATTGTGAGTCCATGCAGCATTTCAAGATGAACTGTTTGGATGTTTTAACTCATTCATAAGAGTACAAGCAGGGTTTTGTGATGATTTGACTCATCATACATGTCTTGTTGAAACAACAACATCAATTATGAACTACTTTATTTAATTTTATTTTTTTCCTGTTTTTGGAAATATGTTGTTAACCACAAAAGTGTGTTGCCCATTAAACATCCATGGAGCTATTTTTTATAATTGTCAAACATGTCACTTGGGCAACTCGTAATTAATTTATTTGGAAAAACATGCATTCCAAGACATCCAGTGGATTGGAACATTTTAATTTATTTGGAAAAACATGCATTCAAGCGAATGCACGTCCATTTTAAGGTATGAAAGCTAGATGTTATGAGTGTTCATGTGAATGTACAGCCATCATGACACATTTAACTTTCATTTTTGAGTCCATTATTAGTCGCAATCCGTTTTCATGCATGTATTAATTTGTTTATTCAGCTGGGATAATTAGGAGGTTCTAATGTTTATCAAGTGTTGCAAATGATCTTCATTTAATCCAAACTTGCAAATGATCTGCATTTCAAGTTCTGTTTGTTGAAAGTATTTCCTAAGGGTTCTGAGCATTCATTTGTGTTTTGAATGAAAGTTCTAATTGTACCTACAAGCAAGCTATCGAATTTATCGCAAGTCCTCTGTACGCCCAATTCCGTGTTCAATTCATAGTTCGGTACTACTTAGTTTTTTAATTATTTCAACAACTTTTATTCCATTGTAAGTTCTTGTTAATACTATTTTTACATTACAATTTTTTTCTCATGTTTTAAGTCTCATAGGTCATGTCAATTCATTCAATTTCAAATACTACAACTAAAGAATTGACAACCTCCCAATGTCCTTCCTAGAGTACAAGGCATCTTCAAGAGTGTTGGGGTTTTCCACCCTAGTAAAAAATGTGAATGAGTGGGTTTTGAGACGCCAAGACTGAGTCCCTTAATCCTACCACATCAATACGACAGGTCTTCATGTACCTGTGTGAAAGTTTAAAAATAATTAGGGTTTAGGGTTTAATATTTAGGGAATTTTCTCATCGTCAAAACAAACGTGTGCGGGTAATTAATTAGGAAATACTAATTTTTTACTTATGCCACACCAAGAAATGCATGTAAGAGTTTTCTCTCTATTGTGCATTTCTTGATGTGGCATAAGTAAGACATACATCCTTTTCAAGCAAAGACCATATTTGATTAAATAAGAGGAGAGAGAAAAAGACAAACAAGATTTAGTTAAGCCACAGATGAGAAAGTCTCAAGATAATCAATGTTATGAACTTTTTGCTAAGCCTTGTAGCGATCAATTGAACAATAATGATCATAATTATTCATGAACATCCATTGACAAGAAATACTTCTCACATCAACAAGTGATGAAACTAGATCACATGTGTGAGGATTAAAGAAAACCCCCATAAGTATATAAATTGCATGTTTTAAATAAGGATCACATTTGATATAAAGAGCCTTAAAAAGATCATTATAGAGTAGGCAATCTCACATCCTTTCCAAGCAAAGACCACATTTGATTAAATAAAAAGGGGGAGGAAGACAAACAAGATTTAGTTAAGCCGCATGTGAGAAAATCTTGAGATAAATAATGTCATGAGCTTTTTGCTAGGCCCTGTGGCGATCAATTGTACAATAATGATCAAAATTATTCAAGAACATCCACTGACAAGAAATATGTTTGAAATCAACAAGTGATGAAACTACATCACATGTGTGAGGATTAAAGAGAGCCCCAATTAGTATATAAATCGCATGTTTTAAATTAGGATCAAGTAATTTTTTTGATGTCATGAGAATATAAACAATGGATAGAGAGGAAGCAAAATACTAAACGATGATGATAAATAAGGGAGTGTATGTGGTGGAAAGTAATTAGTCAATTACCTTTCAAAAAGCAATGAGAAGATAAGAGATTGGAGTTTAGAGGCAAATGCTGTTCAGAAGTGTATTCGAGGAAGGTTATCGCTGTCACAAGTATAAACTTGTCGAGTAGGAGCAAATAAGGAGCAACCAATGGAAGAGGAATACTATGAGATTCTGTAATAGTAAGGATTGAGCGGTAGTAGGGGATTCTTTATGAAAGAGAACATCCATGAAGATATAAAAGCCATTAACAGAGGAATTATAACAAATATGACTAAAATAAAACTAAGAATAACCCATATATATATGTGTGTGTGTGTTGCGTACCTCGGCTTGTTGGATGGCATCCACGGTATAAGACCCATCAGGTCGGGGTTCGAATCTCCTCTGGCACGGTTGGCCTTAAAAAGGTTGTACTCGAATTGTTAGGCACATTAGAGATGGCTGAAGGCTCGTATAATAGCCTCTACCCATTNCGAGAAAACCCAATTTACAAAGAGTTCCCATTTTGATATTTCCTTTTCTTTTTTATTTTTTATTTTTTATTTTATTTTTTTTTGTAAGAGGCCTTGTAAGCCATTGTTGACCTCATTTTTTAGGTCATTTCTTTTTTCCTTAAGGTCTTAGGATCTAGCTTTAGGAGTTTCTATTGACTGTCTTAGAAAACTAGAATTGAGACCCACCCTTTTAGAAATTCTAGCCGCTTCTTATTTCCCTTTGATGTCTAGCATTTTTGGCACAAGACCATCGTCTTATGAACGAGCGGTTATGGGTTATTTTGTGAAGACACAAGCGAAAAGTTCCTAATAGAACTCCAAGTTTTAGGAAAACATCATCACGACTTTTTCGTCACACACACACACCAAATGCACAAAATTCACAAAATTGCACGAAATCGGACTTCAATTAAGCCCAGAGAACGGTGAAAATGCGAACTTCTCCGGATGACCTCTGACGCCAAATTGGACTGCGCCAACGCGTCCGGGACACCATTTTTGGTAAGTAAAAGGCACTCATATTGCGATATTTTCGACACAAGAAAATTGGCACGCAAATCGATGAATTCGTCAAAATGACTTCCAACGGCAAAACAAACCGCGCCAGCACGTCCGAAACGTCAGAATTATGCAAAAATGATATCAATTTTGTTATGTTTTGATGCATGGATAAAACACAAATTAAAATTTTATTTTTCAAAATATTAAAATATTTTCTTTTATATAAATATCCTTAAATCATATTTATATTAAACCTAAGTCTTATTTAGGTTCTCACCCGCTCGCTTAAACAAACATTTCGGCCTCGCATTCGGCTCGATCCCTCGGCTCATCCCGCTCCTCGCCCGTGCCCTAACTCCACGGCAAATCCACGCAGCAGTCTTCTTCCCAAGCGTTCGCAGCTTGTCGCCTCGAGTTCCTCTCGACCGAGCAGCTCTCCAACTGGGAAGTTACACCTGGTCGACNATTTTCTTTTATATAAATATCCTTAAATCATATTTATATTAAACCTAAGTCTTATTTAGGTTCTCACCCGCTGGCTTAAACAAACATTTCGGCCTCGCATTCGGCTCGATCCCTCGGCTCATCCCGCTTCTCGCCCGTGCCCTAACTCCACGGCAAATCCACGCGGCAATCTTCTTCCCAAGCGTTCGCAGCTCGTCGCCTTGAGTTCCTCTCGACCGAGCAGCTCTCCAACTGCGAAGTTACACCTGATCGACGTTCCTCCTACTCGAGGCTATACTCGCTCCCTCTTTATTGTGACTCTTCTTTCCTCTTTTCGATTGGTTGGTTAGGGCGGAAAACAGGTGACTTTTCGTTTTTTTGGCTTTTTTTGGCTTACGGTGTGATTAGAGGAGTTTTTGGCATATTCTTTTGGCTGTCTAGCTACTCGAGTAAAAAAAAAAAAAGAGAAAGGAAGAGGGTTCTTGAGAGGAGATTTTTAGAAGNTTAGGGCGGAAAACAGGTGACTTTTCGTTTTTTTGGCTTTTTTTGGCTTACGGTGTGATTAGAGGAGTTTTTAGCGTATTCTTTTGGTTGTCTAGCTACTCGAGTAAAAAAAAAAAGGAGAAAGGAAGAGCGTTCTTGAGAGGAGATTTTTAGAACAAATTTGAGCATTTTTCTTTCTTCCTTTTTCACGGCTAAGAAAAAAAAACGGATTTATTCCTTCTCTGTTATTCGAAAGAAGTTTTCCCTTCCTCTCTGTTGTTCGAAGAATTTGCGGCTTGGGGAACTATAAATCCGAGAAGAACTTTTGCGTGAGGCTTGCAGGAGAAATTTCTGTGGTGCTTTCTTCAATCTTATTTCNTCCTTCTCTGTTATTCGAAAGAAGTTTTCCCTTCCTCTCTGTTGTTCGAAGAATTTGCGGCTTGGGGAACTAGAAATCCGAGAAGAACTTTTGCGTGAGGCTTGCAGGAGAAATTCCTGTGGTGTTTTCTTCAATCTTATTTTAGTATTTTGCTTTGAGTCTGCACTAAAGAGGTATTCTTCTCCTCTCCTCTATTTTATATCATTTCGGATGACATGAAATAGGGAAATTTATTTTGAAGCTTAAGCATGAGTATTTGCTTATATAGTGAGAAATGAAACATCATATATGGATCATCTTTACTTTCCTTACTTGAAGCGCTCGAAAGCATGGTTAAGGTGATCTTGGAATGCATTTTTATTTCTTTATAACATGTTTGAGGGCTGTCTCTATTACTTTCGATTTGGAAGTATGAAATGCATGCTGGAAATTATTTTATGAGATGGAAAGAAAGCATGTTTGGGCTTATATTTTTATTTCCTCTTGCTGCCCCTTATCAGAATATGTGTGGGAATTTTTTTTTATGTGCTGGAAAATTATGTTTAAGGCTCATTTTATGATCCTCTTGCTAAAATATATGCTGGAAATTACTTTTAAGAGTTGGAAAATTATATCTGGGGCTCACATCTTGCTTCTCTTGCTGCCCTTTGTTGAAAGGTATGCTGGAAATTACTTTTAAGAGTTGAAAAATTATATTTGAGGCTCACAACTTGCTTCTCTTGCTGCCCTTTGTTGAAATATATGCTGGAAATTACTTTTAAAAGTTGAAAAATTATGTTTGAGGCTCGGTTGGCCATGTTCTTGGGCTCGGTTTGGGCTCCTTTTGATGATTAATTGGGGTTGAAATGTTTTATTGTTGGAATTATTCCTTAGGCTTCGGTTTGCCCCTTGTGCTGGGCTTGGTTGGCTCTTTTCTTGGGCTCGGTTTGGGCTCCTTTTGATGATTTATGGGGGCAAAAATGTTTTATTGTTGGAATTATTCCTTAGCATTTGGTTTGCCCCTTGTGCTGGGCTCGGTTGGCTCTTTTCTTGGGCTCGGTTTGGGCTCCTTTTGATGATTTATGGGGGCTAAAATGTTTTATTGTTGGGATTATTCCTTAGGCTTTGGTTTGCCCCTTGTACTGGGTTCGGTTAGCTCTTTTCTTGGGCTCGGTTTGGGCTCCTTTTAGTGATTTATGTTGGCTGAAATACTTTACTGTTTTGCTCTTTTTTGCTGGATTTGGTTTGCCCCTTTGTGATGGGCTCGGTTGGCCATGTTCTTGGGCTCGGTTTGGGCTCCTTTTGATGATTTATGGGGGGGTTGAAATGTTTTACTGTTTAGATCATTCCTTGGGGCTTAGTTTTCCCCTTTCTGTTGGGTTTGAGTTGGCCTTGTTGAGATGAAGTTTTGGTGGTTTTCTTGATTTAATAGGCTTTGGTTTGCTGTTTAGCCGTGAACCTCACTTGGTGTTCATAGCCTTTAGGACTGTCCTCGGACTAGCTTTATCCATGAGCTAGATTTGGAGTTTGGTTTTGGTTTGTTGCCCTACCCGTGAGTTTCCTTTCAGGCTGCCTTACCCGTGAGCTGGAGTTTGAAGGTTTGGTTGTGATTTTTGCTGCTCTATATGTGAGCTCCCTTTCAGGCTACCTTACCCGTGGCTCTCCTTCATGCTGCCCTACCCGTGAATTGGATTTTGAGGGGTTGGTTGTGATTTTTGTTGCTTACCTGTGAATTTTAACTCATGATCTTTTAGTGGGATAAATTGGATTGGTAATTATCTCTTTCTATTGTTTTGATTACGAATATTTATGTGGACAATTTCATAATTGTGAGATATAAAAATGGAAAGAGTTTTTGATTAAAGTTGAAGTTGAAAGTCTTTGATAATGGCATGATTTTTGGAAGTATAGAAGGATGTTCTCTATGGATTGTTTTCTTATATTTGATGAAATGTAAAAGACTCTTGAAGCTTCATTTTGAGATTAATATCAAGTTGGATTCATAAAGGGGTTTGAAAATCCATAAAATTGTCACTCGGAAAGGATAACATTTNTTGAAGCTTCATTTTGAGATTAATATCAAGTTGGATTCATAAAGGGGTTTGAAAATCCATAAAATTGTCACTTGGAAAGGATAATATTTTCGGGATTGATCCGATCATTTTCGNTTAACGAATTTAAACGTTTTAGACCGATACATTCATGATTTTATTTTAAGCTTCACTGATTTGGCTTGATTTTAAAAATGGATCGGTCACCTTTTCGTTCGTTTTTGTTTTCTTTTTTTTTAACGGTCAAGTTAAAAATGGGAATTTCCGATTTAATTATATTCAAAAATGATTCACAGTCTTAAGGAAAATATGAGGGAAAGAGAAAGANCGTTTTAACGAATTTAAACGTTTTAAACCGATACATTCATGATTTTATTTTAAGCTTCACTGATTTGGCTTGATTTTAAAAATGTCGGTCTTCTTTTCGTTCGTTTTTGTTTTCTTTTTTTTTTAACGGTCAAGTTAAAAAATGAGAATTTCCAATTTAATTATATTCAGAAATGATTCACAGTCTTAAGGGAAATATGAGGGAAAGAGAAAGGGAGAGAAAGTTAAAAATAAGATTTGTATCTTCGAGACGATAAAACCTAAAGGGGATAGAATAGCGAATCATCTACCGTTCTTTTTTTGCATATGAAAGATAAAACTGTAAATTTGAAGAATATTTAGAGGTTGGAATGAAGTGAGAGTTTAGGTAGCAATTAGGGACATGGATTGGAAAGATTAGTTGACCAGCACTTAGGTCCCTTAAGTTTTAAATAAACTTAAATCCAATTATTCTAATTATGCTTGAAGCACACTTCGCAATCCTTTTGTCAAAACTATAGGTTTACCCCTTAGGATTTAAGAGCTTGATGGTGAGCTAAACTTAATCTCAAGATTTTTGAGGGTTAGTTGAAATGCACTTAGTGGAGGTTAGACACTTTAAGACACTTCAAGTTTAAACTAAAATGTAGGCTTTCTAGGTTTTAGGAACACACCTTAAGAGAGAGTTTATCATCTTAATTTTCAAATAAACCTAAGAAGTCAGACATCTGACCCCAGTTCATGAGATAACTAGGACACTAGGCACGATGGCGCACTAGATTGTGATTTATAACTAATTTAATTAAATCAAATAATGAAATTCTTACATTAACTTGACCAAAACTGAAACTCAGTGCTCCGGGATTTGAGTTTGTCTTACTCTCAAATCCTCCTAGCAACTGGGGATNGAATCATCTACCGTTCTTTTTTTGCATATGAAAGATAAAACTGTAAATTTGAAGAATATTTAGAGGTTGGAAGGAAGTGAGAGTTTAGGTAGCAATTAGGGACATGGATTGGAAAGATTAGTTGACCAACACTTAGGTCCCTTAAGTTTTGAATAAACTTAAATCCAATTATTCTAATTATGCTTGAAGCACACTTCGCAATCCTTTTGTCAAAACTATAGGTTTACCCCTTAGGATTTAGGAGCTTGATGGTGAGCTAAACTTAATCTCAAAATTTTTTAGGGTTAGTTGAAATGCACTTAGTGGAGGTTAGACACTTTAAGACACTTCAAGTTTAAACTAAAGTGTAGGCTTTCTAGGTTTTAGGAGCACACCTTAAGAGAGAGTTTATCATCTTAATTTTCAAATAAACCTAAGAAGCCAGACATCTGACCCCAGTTCATGAGATAACTAGGACACTAGGCACGAGGGCGCACTAGATTGTGATTTATGACTGATTTAATTAGATCAAATAATGAAATTCTTACATTAACTTGACCAAAACTGAAACTCAGTGCTCCGGGACTTGAGTTTGTCTTACACTCAAATCCTCCTAGCAACTGGGGACATCCCAATATCACATATAAATTTCATATTCTCAGTTCTTTATATGTGATATTGTATTTTATTTTATTTGTTTGTCTTTTTCCTACGATTTACATGTTTCTCTCAAGTCTTTTTCAGGTCATGTTTTTCCCTTTTGCACAGCAAATAATAGCTAAATTTAAAGGAGCAATGAACCTATCAGGTGTACAGGTTTAATTTATATTACAGCATTTTATCTCAAAACATGTTATATTGTTTTTATATCCTGTTATACTATTTTCCCAGCATGTTATTCTACTCTTTATAACATGTTATACACTTCTTTCAGCATGTTATACTGTCTTTCCTCTTTACTGTACAGTAGATTGTTATTTTTTTTTCACATTGCATGTTTTATTGCTTAGTTTTCATACTATGTCTTAGTTTAGGAAAACCTAGTGTTTAGGTGCATTTTCAAAACCAAAATTAAACCAGGAGGTGCTACTACGAGGAGCTTGAAGCGAATACCGTGGGCAGCACGACGAGGAACAACTTTAAGGTTGATCTGCAACAGCAAAACATCTTCACATCACCTATCACCTTTTTTAGTATAAATAACAACCCATAGGATCACTCTTTAGGCTTTTTGTACAACTTTGTTGTACAATTATAAGTCCTAACGATTTAGGATTCCGATGTTACCGTGCGGTACAGTGTAAATCCTCCTATCTTTTTAGGCTATTTGCACAATCCAATATTGTGCAAACATAAGTCCTAAATCTTAAATAATTTGCAGGATTTAAATATCAAATTAAATTATTTCAAAAGACAAAGTCAAACAATAAGATAGTTGGGAGTTCACTGGGGTTTTTCCCAGATCTGTGATATCCCCTACTTTTCTTCCGTTTGGATTCCTTAAATAATTGTTCCTATTTTGAGTCATTCTCATTTGATTTTTCCATGTCCAATCGTGAAGACTTAAACTTTGAAATCTTGAAAACAAAACCACCTGATCTTAATCGAGAGTTTTCTTAAATGACCCCCAGTCATTTAAGATGTAACTAACTATAGGGGTTTGCCTCTATAGGGAACCTGAAACCCAGATAAAATAAACCCTTTTTTTTTACGTTAGATAGGGGAACTTGTTGGCCTTTTTATAAAATATTTCGCAGACCAAAAACGGATGTCACAAATTATTTAATCTAGGTGATTGAATCTCTATTACAAGTGATATATTTATTCTTCAGAATAAGTGTATTACTTGTAGTATTGTATTCAGTTATCTAAATTATTAAAATGTGAGACCCATTTGGTTTCACGTACNAATTTAGGTGATTGAATCTCTATTACAAGTGATATATTTATTCTTCAGAATAAGTGTATTACTTGTAGTATTATATTCAATTATCTAAATTATTTAAAATGTGAGACCCGTTTGGTTTCACGTATTTTAAAATTACAATGTTACTTTTAAAAATAAAAAAGGGTTATATTCATATTTAAATTATTTTAAAAATTACAAAATCATCACTTCTTTAAATCACGAAGTTTAAAAAATAAACGGCCGATAGCCATATGTAAATATTTGATAAAATAAAAGTTATGGTATTCATTGAAGAGCATCTATTTTCCATCCCTTGAGGACAAGTTAGTTATATTAACCTAAGTACATGGGTTTAAACAAGATTCTTTAACATAAATCAGGTAGAGTCCAACATTTGTGATATGGTCAATTGGATTTGAGGCCTTCTTGAGAACGCGCATACATTATGTTTGAGCTTTGGACATTGAAAGAGGGGTTGAAATTTTCAAAAATGACTGTGTGCTTCTCAAAGAGGGATGATTTAAATTTGTTTAATGTGAGTGCATGCAGCATTTCAAGATGATTNTTCACAAGGTATCATAATGTTTTAACCACTTAATCTAAGGTAATCAACTTCAACCAGAAAAGTATATTAAAAGAACAAATAGAACATACTAATAATATATGTCGACAATTTATCCACACAGGGTATCAACCTTTAAATTGGGACCGATCAGCGATTGGAATGTGCAAGCAGCGAACTTCAAAAACTCTGCACATCATAAGGTACAATGAGAAATAAATACAAATAAAAGACGATCAAGATTAGCAAAAGTATGGAAAAGATCACTGTAATGACAAGAACAACAACAAAGCCTTAATCCCACTACGTGGGCTCGGCTACATAAATCATTTTTCTCCATTGCGTCCTATTTAGTGTCATATTTTCATTGCTATAATAAATTAAGATCATTTTTTATACAATAAGCCCAAGTCTTCCTAGGTCTACCTTTCTTAACATAAGTCGAATCTAAAACATCTACTCTCCTAATCAGATCATCAAATGGTCGACGTTTAATGTAAACAAATCATCTAAGATGACTTTCTCTAATTTTGTCCGTCACAAGAGCTACACANGCTAGGCCCTGTAGCGATCAATTGTACAATAATGATCAAAATTATTCAAGAACATCCACTGACAAGACATCACATGTGTGAGGATTAAAGAGAGCCCCAATTAGTATATACATCGCATGTTTTAAATTAGGATCAAGTAATTTTTTAGATGTCATGAGAATATAAACAATGGATAGAGAGAAAGCAAAATACTAAAACGATGATGATAAATAAGGGAGTATATGTGGTGGAAAGTAATTAGTCAATTACCTTTCAAAAAGCAATGAGAAGATAAGAGATTGGAGTTTAGAGGCAAATGCTGTTCAGAAGTGTATTCGAGGAAGGTTATCGCTGTCACAAGTATAAACTTGTCGAGTAGGAGCAAATAAGGAGCAACCAATGGAAGAGGAATACTATGAGATTCTGTAATAGTAAGGATTGAGCGGTAGTAGGGGATTCTTTATGAAAGAGAACATCCATGAAGATATAAAAGCCATTAACAGAGGAATTATAACAAATATGACTAAAATAAATCCAAGAATA
>JXCR01058035.1:0-14584 GCA_002079205.1 Phalaenopsis hybrid cultivar | reverse complement strand
ACGGAGAGAGAAGAAGAGAGAGCAACGAAGTGAGAGATTCTTCTTGTAAGTCGAGACGATCGTCGGGTGTAAATTCCTCAAGTAGTAAAATCCTGCAACTCCATGGATATAGGCAAATTGCCGAACCACGTAAATTTGTGTGTTCTGCTATGTTACTGTTTTCTGGTGTGAATTTTTTCTCATTCTATTTTTCACTTCGCCGATCGTTCTCCTGTTTGATTTATATATATACCAAAACAACTGGTATATATCTCACAACAACTGGTATCAAAGTTTTATTCGGATCTGAGGAAGAATGATGATTGTAGATGAAGTGAATGTTTCAAGGATCGAGCAATTTGATGGCACAGACTTTGGTTACTGGAAGATGCAAATAGAGGACTACCTCTACGAGAAGAAACTTTATATTCCGTTATTGGGGAAAAGACCTAAAAGAATATATGAGACTAAATGAAATTTGTTAGATTGACAAATTCTGGTGGTTATTCGATTGACCCTTTCGATGTCTGTTGCACACAATATCGTCAAGGAGAGATCTACTGCAGATCTCATGACAGCCTTATCAGGTATGTATGAAAAGTTATCAGCGAATAACAAGGTGTACTTGATAAAGAAGTTATTCAATTTTAAGATGGCGGAAGGTGTTTCTGTTGCTCAACACCTAAATGATTTCAATACTATCACAAATCAATTGACATCTGTTGAAATTGATTTTAATGATGAGATATGCGCGCTGATATTGTTGGCATCATTGTCAAATAGTTGGGATGTCATGAAGATGACAGTTAGCAGTTCTGCTGGTAAATATAAATTGAAATGTGATGATATTTGTGATTTGATTTTGGCTGAAGAGGTGCACAGGAAAGATTCTGGCGAGATCTCAGGTACGAGTTCAGTGCTGAATGTTGATTTCAGAAGATGGCAGGACAGAAACACAAATAGAGGGAGATCAAAAACAAAGTCCGGTCAGTAGGCAACCTGTNTTCACAAGGTATCATAATGTTTTAACCACTTAATCTAAGGTAATCAACTTCAACCAGAAAAGTATATTAAAACAACAAATAGAACATACTAATAATATATGTCGACTATTTATCCACACAGGGTATCAACCTTTAAATTGGGACCGATCAGCGATTGGAACGTGCAAGCAGCGAACTTCAAAAACTCTGCACATCATAAGGTACAATGAGAAATAAATACAAATAAAAGACGATCAAGATTAGCAAAAGTATGGAAAAGATCACTGTAATGACAAGAACAACAACAAAGCCTTAATCCCACTACGTGGGCTCGGCTACATAAATCATTTTTCTCCATTGCGTCATATTTAGTGTCATATTTTCATTGTTATAATAAATTAAGGTCATTTTTTATACAATAAGCCCAAGTCTTCCTAGGTCTACCTTTCTTAACATAAGTCGAATCTAAAACATCTACTCTCCTAATCAGATCATCAAATGGTCGACGTTTAATGTAAACAAACCATCTAAGATGACTTTCTCTAATTTTGTCCGTCACAAGAGCTACACAAACCCTATCAGGGATATATTTCGCATTTTGTCTCTAAGTGTAAAGCCACTCATCCACCTAATCATTCTCATCTCGGCAAAACTTAACTTAGTATTATACTTCTCTTTTAAAGGCCAACATTCAACGCCATAAAGCACTGCAAGTCTCACCACCATCACTGTAATGAAATAGAAAAAATTATATTGTGAAAAGTAAAATTTTTTATTTCTATCGGGGACAGTTGTCANAAGTCTCACCACCATCACTGTAATGAAATAGAAAAAATTATATTGTGAAAAGTAAAATTTTTTATTTCTATCAGGGACAGTTGTCAAAGTCCTCTTTTCCCTTGCTGAGGCGGTATTCGAGAACGAGTGGCGCTCCGACTATATCCCACTCCAAAGTGATGAATATTCGTGATGTTTCCCCTCCTCTGCAACCTCCTACTTCTCTGGTTGTCTGTNCCCTTTCTGAGGCGGTATTCGAGAACGAGTGGCGCTCCGACTATATCCCACTCCAAAGTGATGATTATTCGTAATGTTTCTCCTCCTCTGCAACCTCCTACTTCTCTGGTTGTCTGCGCCAACCCCGGATGTTAGCGCTGGAGCCCGATAATTTCCCGCTCCAGCTCCGATTTCTCCCGCTCCCGCTACAGGATCCCGCTCCCGATCACGAAACCCGCGAACCACTCCCGCTCCCGTCTCCCGCACGGTCACGAACTGTTCCCGTGAACAGTTTGTTATTTCGCGTAGAGTCGCGTCTGTCGTGACAGTTCCACTCCTGTTCGTGATAAAGGCTTTGGATGGCTCTCCTTGGGTTCCTAAGTCACGATTTTGGTGTTCTTCTTCGGGCTTCCTCGGGATAGAGGAAGGGTTCTTCGGACTTCCTCGGGATAGACGAAGAGAAGTGCAAGAAGTAGTTTCTTGCGGCAGAAGGAAGAAAAAAGAGGAAGAAGATTGTTCTCCTTAGCTTCTTCTTGGTGGCTTGCGGCAGAAGAAAAATTGGATTTATTTCTCTTGTAAGTTTATCTTCTTCGGTGTATCTCGGCATAGAGTTTTTCGGTGTATCTCAGTGAAGAGAGAGAAGAACGGAGAGAGAAGAAGAGAGAGCAACGNCTTGGTGGCTTGCGGCAGAAGAAAAATTGGATTTATTTCTCTTGTAAGTTTATCTTCTTCGGTGTATCTCGGTGTAGAATTTTTCGGTGTATCTCGGTGAAGAGAGAGAAGAACGGAGAGAGAAGAAGAGAGAGCAACAAAGTGAGAGATTCTTCTTGTAAGTCGAGACGATCGTCGGGTGTAAATTCCTCAAGTAGTAAAATCCTGCAACTCCGTGGACGTAGGCAATTTGCCGAACCACGTAAATTTGTGTGTTCTGCTATGTTACTGTTTTCTAGTGTGAATTTTTTCTCATTCTATTTTTCACTTCGCCGATCGTTCTCCTGTTTGATTTATATATATACCAAAACAACTGGTATACATCTCACAACAACTGGTATCAAAGTTTTATTCGGATTTGAGAAAGAATGATGATTGTAGATGAAGTGAATGTTTCAAGGATCGAGTAATTTGATGACACAGACTTTGGTTACTGGAAGATGCAAATAGAGGACTACCTCTATGAGAATAAACTTTATATTCCGTTATTGGGGAAAAGACCTAAAAGAATATATGAGACTAAATGAAATTTGTTAGATCGACAAATTCTGGTGGTTATTCGATTGACCCTGTCGATGTCTGTTGCACACAATATCGTCAAGGAGAGATCTACTGCAGATCTCATGACAGTCTTATCAGGTATGTATTAAAAGTTATCAGCGAATAATAAGGTGTACTTGATAAAGAAGTTATTCAACTTTAAGATGGCGGAAGGTGTTTCTGTTGCTCAACAGCTAAATGATTTCAATACTATCACAAATCATTTGACGTCTGTTGAAACTGATTTTAATGATGAGATACGCGCGCTGATATTGTTGGCATCATTGTCAAATAGTTGGGAAGCCATGAGGATGACAGTTAGCAGTTCTGCTGGTAAATATAAATTGAAATGTGATGATATTTGTGATTTGATTTTGGCTGAAGAGGTGCACAGGAAAGATTCTGGCGAGATCTCAGGTACGAGTTCGGCGCTGAATGCTGATTTCAGAAGATGGCAGGACAGAAACACAAATAGAGGGAGATCAAAAATAAAGTCCGGTCAGTAGGCAACCTGCTGGAATTGTGGCAAGGCTGGCCACATAAAGAGAAACTGCAGGAATCCCAAGAAAATGAAGAATCATATGACAAATGTGATATCTGAAGAAGTACACGATGCACTATTGCTGACAGTTCATAGTTCTGTTGATAATGAAAGTAAAGAGAATAGTGGGTCCGGGGTACCCATTCCTATTGTTCCACAGACAGATGGTGGAGAACCACAAAGCTATGAAAAAATCTTACAAGATGAAAGTTCGAGCAAGTGGGAGCTGGCAGAACTTCCACCAGGAAAGAATGCATTACACAAGTGGGTGTATCAAGTGAAGATTGAGCTTGATGACAGTAAGGGGTACAATGCTAGATTTGTTAAAAAAGGATTTTAGCAGAAGCAGGATACTGCCCATGCAGTGGGAGTTATAAGCAAAGACAAGAATAATTCAGGAAATAACTTGGAGGTACAAAGCTATGTGAACTTTGCTGATATGTTGACTGATTACTCTTAAGAAACTGAAGTTGTGCACAACTTCAGTTGGTCTTCTGGAGTGAAAACAGTGCTTTGAGTTGCAAAGGTGGAGGATTCATGTTCGAAGAAAAGGGCGACACCGCCAGTGGAGGATATCAGTTCGAGGAATGAGATGTTGTAGCTTGTGTATCGGTCTCCAAGTGGGACATTGTTAGCGCTGGAGCCCGATAATTTCCCGCTCCCGCCCCAAATTCTCCCGCTCCCGCTACAGGATCCAGCTCCCGATCGTGAAACCCGCTCATGTCTCTCGCTCGATCACGAATAGTTCGTTATTTCGCGAAGAGTCGCGTCTGCCGCGACAGTTCCCTTCTTGTTCGTGATAAAGGCTTCAGATGACTCTCCTTAGGTTCCTCAGTCACGATTTTGGTGTTCTTCTTCGGGCTTCCTCGGGATAGAGGAAGAGTTCTTCGGGCTTCCTCAGGATAGAGGAAGAGTTCCTCGGGTTTCCTCGGGGTAGAGAAAGATAATCGTAAGAAGTAGTTCCTTACGGCAGAAGGAAGAAGAAAGAAGAAGAAAATTGTTCTCTATTAGCCTCTTTTTGGTGGTTTATGGCAGAAGAGAAATTGGATTTATTTCTCTTGTAAGTTTATCTTCTTCGGTGTATCTCCGTGTATCTCGGTGAAGAGAGAGAAGAGAGAACAACGACGTGAGGGATTCATCTTGTAAATCGAGACGATTAACTGGTTTAAATTCCTCAAGTAGTAAAATCAACTGCAACTCCGTGGACGTAGGCAATTTGTCGAACCACGTAAATCTGTGTGTTTCACTGTGTTACTGTTTTCTGGTATAAATTTTTTTCTCGTTCTATTTTTCGCTTCGTCAATCGTTCTTCTATTTGATTTATATATATATATACCAAAACAACTAGTATATATCTCACAACTCCGAAAACCAACTGTTGTTGTAGGAATCCGCCCCCACAGCTTACTGTTATTGTATTCCTTTCCTCCCACTCTTTCCTACAGTTATTACACCTCACCTCCACCTCTCTACCTGTCGTTAATTCCCTCCCAACCTTCCTTACCCACCCCTCTCAATTTCCCTATTGTTGCTCGATATCTACCCCTATTTTTNCTGAAAATTTCATTTTTCAAAGCTCAAAATCAGAATCACTCAAGTTTTTAGGACTAATATCAAGATAGATGATATAAACTTAAGCCATTCCTATATCTCCTCTCCTATTCTTCTTCATTTTCCTCAACCCAGCTACTGGTCTCCTTCCTCTTCTTGCCACCAACTCCACCGTTCTACAACGCGTAGCAAGGTAACCAAATTAAGGATACCAAAAGTTTCTGTTATGAGTTGCTATTTCACAAGGTATCATAATGTTTTAACCACTTAATCTAAGGTAATCAACTTCAACCAGAAAAGTATATTAAAACAACAAATAGAACATACTAATAATATATGTCGACTATTTATCCACACAGGGTATCAACCTTTAAATTGGGACCGATCAGCGATTGGAACGTGCAAGCAGCGAACTTCAAAAACTCTGCACATCATAAGGTACAATGAGAAATAAATACAAATAAAAGACGATCAAGATTAGCAAAAGTATGGAAAAGATCACTGTAATGACAAGAACAACAACAAAGCCTTAATCCCACTACGTGGGCTCGGCTACATAAATCATTTTTCTCCATTGCGTCATATTTAGTGTCATATTTTCATTGTTATAATAAATTAAGGTCATTTTTTATACAATAAGCCCAAGTCTTCCTAGGTCTACCTTTCTTAACATAAGTCGAATCTAAAACATCTACTCTCCTAATCAGATCATCAAATGGTCGACGTTTAATGTAAACAAACCATCTAAGATGACTTTCTCTAATTTTGTCCGTCACAAGAGCTACACAAACCCTATCAGGGATATATTCATTTCGCATTTTGTCTCTAAGTGTAAAGCCACTCATCCACCTAATCATTCTCATCTCGGCAACACTTAACTTAGTATTATACTTCTCTTTTAAAGGCCAACATTCAACGCCATAGNAAGAGAAAAAAAAGTTTATGATAAAATCCCCTAGTGAAAGAAGATGTGGAAAGAACTCAAGAGGAAATATTTACCACATCATTACAGCCAGGGCATGTTTCCGAGGCTCTACCACTAATAGCAGCGAGACTTGTCAGTAGAGGAGTTCATGACGCGGTTTGATCGGTTGGAGATGAGGTATACATTGGTTGAACTAGAGAAGCATACCATAAGTCATTATGGGGGGTTTGAAGTCTGCTATTAGCAATGTGGTGCAGTTGCAGCCTTATGCATCACTTGGAGATGTTCAGACCTTAGCATTGAAAGTGGAGAGTCAACAAAAACATAGCGGGCAGACACCATCAGTCAGACAACCATCCACAATTGGCGGCAGCAGCAGAAGCAGACCTCATGGGANTGTAGCTTGTGTATCGGTCTCCAAGTGGGACATTGTTAGCGCTGGAGCCCGATAATTTCCCGCTCCCGCCCCGAATTCTCCTGCTCCCGCTACAGGATCCCGCTCCCGATCGCAAAACTCGCTCATGTCTCTCGCTCGATCGCGAACAGTTCGTTATTTCGCGAAGAGTCGCGTCTGCCGCGACAATTCCCTTCTTGTTCGTGATAAAGGCTTCAGATGACTCTCCTTAGGTTCCTCAGTCACGATTTTGGTGTTCTTCTTCGGGCTTCCTCGGGATAGAGGAAGAGTTCTTCGGGCTTCCTCAGGATAGAGGAAGAGTTCCTCGGGTTTCCTCGGGGTAGAGAAAGAGAATTGTAAGAAGTAGCTCCTTACGGCAGAAGGAAGAAGAAAATTGTTCTCTATTAGCCTCTTTTTGGTGGCTTATGGCAGAAGAGAAATTGGGTTTATTTCTCTTGTAAGTTTATCTTCTTCGGTGTATACCGGTGTATCTCGGTGAAGAGAGAGAAGAGAGAACAACGACGTGAGGGATTCATCTTGTAAATCGAGACGATTGACTGGTTTAAATTTCTCAAGTAGTAAAATCATCTGCAACTCCGTGGACGTAGGCAATTTGTCGAACCACGTAAATCTGTGTGTTCCACTGTGTTATTGTTTTCTGGTATAAATTTTTTTCTCGTTCTATTTTTCGCTTCGTCAATCGTTCTTCTATTTGATTTATATATATATATATATATACCAAAACAACTAGTATATATCTCACAACTCTGAAAACCAACTGTTGTTGTAGGAATCCGCCCCCACAGCTTACTGTTATTGTATTCCTTTCCTCCCACTCTTTCCTACCGTTATTACACCTCACCTCCACCTCTCTACCTGTCGTTAATTCCCTCCCAACCTTCCTTACCCACCCCTCTCAATTTCCCTATTGTTGCTCGATATCTACCCCTATTTTTGTTGTCGTTGGCCTCTCCCTAGGGTTCCTCCTGCTTCAGTCGCAGNCTCCCAACCTTCCTTACCCACCCCTCTCAATTTCCCTATTGTTGCTCGATATCTACCCCTATTTTTGTTGTCTTTAGCCTCTCCCTAGGGTTCCTCCTGCTTCAGTCGCACCCTACCTACCAGCACTTCCAGTTGCTAGCCCGCAATACTCCTCGGCAACCACAACCACCTTATTCAACCAGCCTTTCCTCATGACTAGCCACCACCCAGCACCATCGTCCTTGCCCTAGGGTATTGTTTGTATTGTTTGTCATTTATTTTCGATGTTGTGTCGTAATTTTGTTGATTCAAGTGTCGTTATTATAATCCCTTTTGAATTTTAGCAATAAATAATTGTCAGTTGGTCGTGATTTGGGTTAACTCTGGTATCATCTGGTATCAGAGCTAGCCTAGCCCTAATCCTATCGTAGGGTTTCCTAGCATCCACCATAATCCAAAATTTTTCCTTCCCGCCACTAAATAACATTTTCACATACACAAATCTTAAACCTTAACCATGCCACCAAGAAGATATATGCNCCTATCGTAGGGTTTCCTAGCATCCACCATAATCCAAAATTTTTCCTTCCCGCCACTAAATAACATTTTCACGTACACAAATCTTAAACCTTAATCATGCCACCAAGAAGATATATGTCCGAGCCTACCTGAAAAGAGATATGGCGAGAGCTCTGTCATCTTCAACAGAGGCTTGCGGAGGTTGATGAAAGAGAGCACCTAGGGGAAGTTACCCTCGACTAAGATCTAGAAAGTCAAAGGGGAGAAAGAGATGAGGATCTGAATCATTTCCATATGAAAAATTTCAGCGATGAAGAAGATAGGCCACGACGTTTCGGAATCTAGAATTAGATGAGGCATAGAGAGAGGTATCTGAATCCCTTCCATAGAGAGAATTTCATAGAGGAGATATCATTTGGAGAGCACAGAGACTTCGACATCAAAATATATTTGTCAAAGTTTGATGAAGGTATGGATTTAGATGATTTTGTTGCGTGGTTACAATGCGTTGAAAGAATCTTCGAATATAAGAAAGTGCCAATGGATAAAAAGGTTGCCATTAAGTTGAAAAGAAGCGCCTCCTAGTGAGAGAACTTGCAAAGGAAGAGAAAAAAAAGTTTATGATAAAATCCCCTAGTGAAAGAAGATGTGGAAAGAACTCAAGAGGAAATATTTACCACATCATTACAGCCAGGGCATGTTTCCGAGGCTTTACCACTAATAGCAGCGAGACTTGTCAGTAGAGGAGTTCACGACGCAGTTTGATCGGTTGGAGATGAGGTATACATTGGTTGAGCTAGAGAAGCATACCATAAGTCATTATGGGGGGTTTGAAGTCTGCTATTAGCAATGTGGTACAGTTGCAGCCTTATGCATCACTTGGAGATGTTCAGACCTTAGCATTGAAAGTGGAGAGTCAACAAAAACATAGCGGGCAGACACCATCAGTCAGACAGCCATCCACAATTGGCGGCAGCAGCAGAAGCAGACCTCATGGGGTTGAGAAAGCTGGTTCGAATAAGGATAGAGCCACCCCAATGAGAAGATGCCTGAGAAGAGTAGCACGTCTGCTACAGTCCCGACCAGAAAATGTTTCAAATACCATAGATTTCAGCATCTTACCTCTAGCTGCTCGACAAGCCAAGTCGTGTCCTTTACTTNAGAAGATGCCTGAGAAGAGTAGCACGTCTGCTACAGTCCCGACCAGAAAATGTTTCAAATACCATAGATTTCGGCATCTTACCTCTAGCTGCTCGACAAGCCAAGTCGTGTCCTTTACTGAGCAAGGCGTCGTGGAGGAGATTAGAGATGAGGAGAAAGCTGAGGAATGGGGTGAGGTGTACCAACTGCTACCAGATGAAGGAGAGACACTCGTGGTTCGACGGATCCTACAGGCTGAGATATGAGGGATTCGCAATGGCTTTNAGGAGATTAGAGATGAGGAGAAAGCTGAGGAATGGGGTGAGGTGTACCAACTGCTACCAGATGAAGGAGAGAGACTCGTGGTTCGACGGATCCTACAGGCTGAGATATGAGGGATTCGCAGTGGCTTCGCCACAATATCTTCTACACCCGCTTCACAATGAATTGAAAGGTGTGCAATCTCATCATTAATGAGGGGAGCAATAAGAATGTGGAATTTATGCAAATGGTAGAAAAATTAGGTCTCAAAACTCAGAGTCACTCCAAGCCATATTCTTTGACATGGTGTGCAATCTCACATTAACGAGGGGAGCAATAAGAATGTGGAATCTATGCAAATGGTATAAAAATTGGGTCTCAAAACTCAAAGTCACTCCCAACCATATTCTTTGACATGTATGAAGAAGAAGAACAGAGTCAGCATTAACTGGAGGGGCCTAGTAGAGTTTTCGATCGGGAGCGAACTACAGGATTAAGTGTAGTGTGATGTGATCCCTATAGGGAAGACCGTGACAGTTTGATCGGATAACTCAACACGATATATTCAAAGCCACATATTCCTTCACCAAGAAAGTGAAGTGCATCTCCTACTTCCTTAGATGGATCACGAGGCCACAAGAGCTCTTATCAACAGAGCAACATCGGTGAGATCAGTTTTAGTAACGACGGAGGATGATGGTACTGAGACACCAACTATAGACAAGGAACGGCATGATATAGAGTATGTAAGGATATTACGGTCGACACCTTATCACTGATGCCACCACTGTGCGAGAAGGGTCAAGTTATCGCCACTTTCAATCTAGTTTAGCTGATAGTGGGTCACTTTGGAAGCATTTAACAGTAGGTGCGAGACAAGTAGAATCAGCTCAATTGAGTCACAGACTCCCAGAAGATTGGACCGATGTGGATGTTTGCTCGTAAGTTTGGGAAGACTCTCAGATGCCTTGGGAGACAGTGTAGTCAACCAGGGATCCACGTGCTGCTAGAATCACAAACGAGGACTAGAAGCTTCGACGAATGATGTTGAAGCTCCCCAACATCGGTAGACAGAAGTAGGGCTCGCAGAAACTGAATGAACTAGCTGAAAGGAGGATTTAGCCGAACCGGCCGGCTCCTATTCCGGTTCAGCCTACTGCTGGACTGATCGGCCTCCTTAAGGTGGGTTGGAATTACTGCCCATTGCTTACCCCTTTCCTTTTAGTTTTCCCCCTCTATTCCATCTATATTTATATGTGTATTGTGGAATTAGAATTATGTTTTGTGAGTTTGATTTCAAATTTTTATTGGGGACAACCATTAGCATCCTCTTTTCCCTTTCCAGGGTTGGTATATGAGGTTGAGTGGTGTTCTAGTTGTACCTCGCTCCAAGGTGGTGATTATCCTCGACGTTCCACCTCCTCCGCAACATCCCTCATTCCTGGTTCCCTACCACCAACCCAGAAAACCACATATTGTTGCGGAAATCTGCCCCCATAGCCTACTGTTATTGTATTCCCTTCTTCCCACCCTTTCTTGTGGAAATCACACCTCACCTCCACCTCTCAATCTGTCATTATCCCCCTCCCAACCTTCTTAAGCCACCCCTCTCAATTTCCTTACTACTACTCAATACCTGCCTCTGGTTTTACAGTCGTTGGCCTCTCACTAGAGCCCCTCTTGCTTCAACAACACCCTCACTACGACGCTTCCTGCGGCTAGCTCGCACTACTCCTTCCCTTCAGCCACAACCGCCATATTTAAGGTAGTTATGATTTAATAAATCGAATAAATCTGGATTTATCAAATCCAAATATAGTTAAATATGAAATAATGTTTGGCTGACTTAAGATTAAATCCAGTTAAATCTGTTTGATGTGTTTGGTATAAATCCCTTTGAACTAAAAATTAAATTTGATAAATATTGATTTATGTTATAAAATACACGAAACAGCAAAAAATGGATTTAACCTACCGTTAAATATGTATATTTAATTTCTAGTGTTCGGGGCTAGATTTACGTTAAATTAATATTTAAATCCAGTTTAAATACTCATACCAAGCACCAACTCAGCCAGCCTTTCTTCACGTATAGCCACCACCTAGCACTGACGTCCTCACCCTAGAGTATTGTTTGTGTTGTTTGTCATTTATTTCCAGTGTTGTGTCGTTGTTTTGTGGTTTAAGTGTCAAAATTGTAATCCCTTTTANGCCACCACCTAGCACTGACGTCCTCACCCTAGAGTATTGTTTGTGTTGTTTGTCATTTATTTCCAGTGTTGTATCGTTGTTTTGTGGTTTAAGTGTCAAAATTGTAATCCCTTTTGAATTTTAGCAATAAATATTTGTCGTTCGTTTGGTTATCGTTTGAGTTAACTCTGGTATCAATGTTTATTTAGGATGTTTTTTTCCATGCTTTTATTTTTTTGTTTCTAAAAACAAATTCACATAGTTTTGAAAATACTAGAAACAGCTTTTAGGTATATTGAGTGTTTACAAACAATCATATCTTAATCAGACATGTCAAACATGTTTTATTTCAATCAAAATATAAACAAAATAAAATAAAATAAAATAAAATAAATTATAAGTGATCCCAAATGGCAACTTAGTAAGGGCGTAGAACTTAACAAAAACTAGGTATAATTGATGAGAACTTATGTATCAAATTAACATGAAAAGCTAATAATCTTATGCACAAATGACATCAACTAAAGCTTTGGAAGCTATTCCTTTCTAAAAAAAGAAACATGTTGTTTCAAACATCAAATTATAAAATCAACAATCAAATGAATAACTCAATATATACATGGGTAACATAGTGGAAGGAATGATGCATGAGTTTCAAGTATTTAACAATAAAAATCGTCCTNATATACATGGGTAACATAGTGGAAGGAATGATGCATGAGTTTCAAGTATTTAACAATAAAAATCGTCCTTTTGGTTGTTAAATGGAGAAAATTTTTATTACTGGCTTTTTTCTTTTTTTTTCTTTTTTTTATTTTTGGCAACAAATCTATTGCTGTAAAAGATGCTCTATATTAATAAAATGTGGCAAGCCAAAGATGCAACCTCAACATAAAGATTAAAAATATAAGAAAATTTAATGTCAATTTACCACATTATTCGCCCACATACATACTGCTAACACCGTCAGACAAAGTATCCAATCATATTGTCGCCAAAAGTTTTTAGAATTAAAATTAATTATACTCAACAATACAAACAGTAAGACATCCATAGACAAGATAAAGACAACAAAATTATAGAAATTATTTAGGATTTCCGACAATCATCTGCTTGCCAATTCTATTCCAAACCCTGATTTTTTTTAGGTTGTTGAATCGATAACCCAACATACTACAGTTTAAAGTTATCAAGAGAGCTGCAAACGTAAAATTCTTGCAAAAGCCGGCTGATAAACCTTTTCAAATGTCTGAACAGCGGTCGGATGGCTGGTTACAAGCAACCTAATGGAGCCTACCTCTTAAAGCAAGAATTAAAGAATTTTGGGTTTACAACACCCAATCTTTAGGTTTTTCAGAGATTTCAGCAACCTGTAAGAAATTAAAGTGAACAAAACATGGATAGATTACTACCTTCAAGAATAACACATGCAAGATTAAATTATAAAACAGAGAACTTGGTCTGAAACCCTAAATTCTAGATCAAGTGGTTGATTCAATTCTGGACTCAAGAACTTTATTCCCAAGTCAATCCCACCACAATTCTTCTTAGAGATTAGATTACATTTAGCTGAATTCCAAACAAACTTCTAGGAAATCTTTACTGGTAGATCCGACCTTGTAACAATGGCACNGGGGAGCAATAAGAATGTGGAATCTATGCAAATGGTATAAAAATTGGGTCTCAAAACTCAAAGTCACTCCCAGCCATATTCTTTGACATGCCTGAAGAAGAAGAACAGAGTCAGCATTAACTGGATGGGCCTAGTAGAGTTTTCGATCGGGAGTGAACTACAGGATTAAGTGTAGTGTGATGTGATCCCTATAGGGAAGACCGTGACAGTTTGATCGGATAACTCAACACGATATATTCAAAGCCACATATTCCTTCACCAAGAAAGTGAAGTGCATCTCCTACTTCCTTAGATGGATCACGAGGCCACAAGAGCTCTTATCAACAGAACAACATCGGTGAGATCAGTTTTAGTAACGACGGAGGATGATGGTATTGAGACACCAACTATAGACAAGGAACAGCATGATATAGAGTATGTAAGGATATTATGGTCGACACCTTATCACTGACGCCACCACTGTGCGAGAAGGGTCAAGTTATCACCACTTTCAATCTAGTTTAGCTGACAGTGGGTCACTTTGGAAGCATTTAACAGTAGATGCGAGACAAGTAGAATCAGATCAATTGAGTCACAGACTCCCAGAAGATTGGACCGATGTGGATGTTTGCTCGTAAGTTTGGGAAGACTCTCAGATGCCTTGGGAGACAGTGTAGTCAACCAGGGATCCACGTGCTGCTAGAATCACAAACGAGGACTAGAAGCTTCGACGAATGATGTTGAAGCTCCCCAACATCGGTAGACAGAAGTAGGGCTCGCAGAAACTGAATGAACTAGCTGAAAGGAGGATTTAGCCGAACCGGCCGGCTCCTATTCCGGTTCAGCCTACTGCTGGACTGATCGGCCTCCTTAAGGTGGGTTGGAATTACTGCCCATTGCTTACCCCTTTCCTTTTAGTTTTCCCCCTCTATTCCATCTATATTTATATGTGTATTGTGGAATTAGAATTATGTTTTGTGAGTTTGATTTCAAATTTTTATTGGGGACAACCATTAGCATCCTCTTTTCCCTTTCCAGGGTTGGTATATGAGGTTGAGTGGTGTTCTAGTTGTACCTCGCTCCAAGGTGGTGATTATCCTCGACGTTCCACCTCCTCCGCAACATCCCTCATTCCTGGTTCCCTACCACCAACCCAGAAAACCACATATTGTTGCGGAAATCTGCCCCCATAGCCTACTGTTATTGTATTCCCTTCTTCCCACCCTTTCTTGTGGAAATCACACCTCACCTCCACCTCTCAATC